>JABSTL010000837.1:0-34369 GCA_013759095.1 Fusarium sp. NRRL 29148
AAAAAAAAAAAAAAAAAAGTTGCGTCATTCACTGATCGAATATTGTCGCTTAGCCATCCGTACTTCAGTGTGTTATGTCTTGAAAGCTTGAGACACCTAAATTCATATTTTCCGTTTCATTGCCTCAATGTATTCATTGAACCTTCCACGGCCTCTGCCCTTTTGGAAACCTAGGTTTTCCCGTACTATGCTATAGAAGGATGTTTGTCTTGCGACTCTACAAATATAATACCACTGTTTATGCTTGGGTTGAAACTCAGAATGCGCCTCAACCTTGCACTTATCACCATAGGGACTAAGACCTACAGTTAGTGACTCAGAACTATATTGCAATCGCTCCAGACTCTTCAGTGAAAGAGTCAAATCTGATCCTATGTCCCTCTAACGGTAGTTAACCCTTCAAAATGGGCAACACTGGATGTAAGACCTGACGGCGATCTCAATATGCCCCGGAGAGGTTTCCAAGGTAGTCTCTGGCTACAATTCCTTGCTAGTCTCTCCCGATACATTTTCCATCTTCGCGTCTCTTTCTTCTCGATAATGATCCCTCGGCAGCTTGGGGTTCGTAGACATGTACCGCATCAAATCCCTAGCATCTCTCGTATCCGGCTCATATACTTCTCTATTCTCAAAACCAACATCATCCAAAGTCACTTCCTTGAGAGCTTTAGTGAACGATGGTTTCATTTCCTTCGATATTAAATTATCATAGGGACCCGCGTCGTGCACATCATGCAGAAGTTCCATCCATTCAGCCAGTTCCTCTTCTGCCTCTTCCGACAGCCGCTGATGCAGAAATTCTTCGAATGTATCTGAACGAGCTCCATTCATTATCTCTGCGTAGGTTTCTGGAGTGATTTCCCGCTCCAGTCCCGCGAATTGGTCTGGGTTGTCTGATGCGACTAGTCCTTGAGCTACGAGCTGCTTCAGTTCGGGGATCAAGCGCAGAAGCTCCAGATATGTTGTTCAATTGGCTGTCTGAGGATACCATATAATACGCGGCACGTCCTCTTTGGTGAAAACCCTTTCTTTATTGAGCCACGTCAGATCGTCGTTCATGATAAAGCGCGCATGAACAAACTTTTGGAGCACAGCCAGCTCCGGTTGTTCATAGCACCACTTGGCGAAAAAGGTGTTGTGGTAAATGCCGCGCACCATGCACTGTATTTCGCCATTGATGGGGCAAGGTCTTTTTAGTCGTATGTAGCGGTCAAAGTTTCCTGCGAAGGCAGCTATGAGAATGAGGATATCTTTGTCAACCGTTGGTAGGTGTCGTGGCAAGTGAGCGTAGAGTAGAGCGAGCGTCTCGCTTAGAATGGCTCTCTCTTCAAGCCGGTTTCCGTCGCCCCACAGCACCAATCCTCGGTGATGTCAAAGGGGGGAGAGAAGATTTCGTGGTGTACTGGCTGCCTCTTGTCCAGTGTTGACCGAACACAGGTATCGCCGTTCATAAAGGCCACCAAGCGCCGAAGCTGCAGTTCCAGCGAAAGGAATAACTGCGAATACAATGCTGAGGATACTTAGAACAGGTTCCCGTGTCTTCGTCTCCTTCTGCTTCTCGTCAATCTTCTTGACAGACTTGATGGACTTGATGGCGTCTTCAAGCATAAAGACAGGCATGCTGAACGCTGGGACGGCATCAGCGCTAGAAGCATCTAGATCATCTAGAGAATCTATGTATGTTTCGTAGAGAAGCTCCGAAAGATCATCAGTCTTCGGAATAGCCTCCTCGATGATAACCTTGGGGTTCGGAACGTCGACCTTGCCAGTGTCTTGGATGCGACGTGGGTAGTTCTTGTGCATCCTGAAGCCTGCGTGCGCCTCGCAAGGACAGATAGGACCAGCAGCAAACCTGTTGGGCTCTTTCTCATCAATGCTGCGGGCCTGCGGACCATTGGGACAGATGCAAATTTCGTGATCTGCATAGTCTTTCCACTCGAATCGCTCTTCTTGATTCCATGATTTGAGACCAGTGCCTCGTAGAGCCCGTCCTCGTCGCGCGTCTTGTACGTGATAAAGCGTCTGTTGGCAGCCTTGGGGGTGTCGACTGGGACACGCAGCTCAACCTCAGTGCATGGACAAGATCCTTTACTGTTTGGCGCAGCCCATTCACAGTCCATATATTATTACCCTCGCCGGATTCGACCTTCATGAAAGTTTCCGGATCCATGCTGATACCCTCTTTCACCCAATCAACATAGCACTTGAACTGTGACTGAGTTAGCATGTCGCGAAATGGCGGTTCATACCACGTACCTTGTCTCCATAGCCCTTAGATCCTTCCTTAGTCCTTTACGGTCACTGACAGTTCTTTAGACAGGCTGCCTAGAAGGTACGGGGCGACACAGTGACCTGGGATGTACGAGGGAATGTCGTCAATTAAGTGGTACTCTTGGTCGCACGATTCAATGAGTTCCAACTCGTTCTCCTCATCGTCAATATCACCATCGACGTCGTGAGTATCAGCCCACTCTTCCTGAAGATCAATCGCCCAGTCAGAGGTTCCACCAAAGTTGAGACTGCCATTCCGTCCTCAGTAATGGCAGTCATCATAGCCTGTATTACCTCTTACCTTGTATCAGCGCTTGCGCAAGTTGTAACGTCTGTGTTGGACTTATGGGTCAGAAGCTATCTCCAGCCAAGCCTAAAAACAGGGTCAAAACGCCATCCCCAGTTCAGGACGGGATGACCAAGTCTTGTAAGAAGTTTCACATGGCGCAGAAGACTACGACCTGTGCTTCGATTCAGAACTATTATAAGATTACCATGGCACAGCTTTATGAGTGGAATCCTGCTATCAGTGCCAAGTGCACCAATTTGTGAGCTAACTACGACGTTTACGTCGCCGCATAGGGTGGTTATAAGAGTTAAATGGACTGATTGGGTTTGCAGCATTGACCATTCGCTTTATGTTTAATTATTTGATACGACCATTGTCCTTACTGAGGTTCTCTTACTAAATTGAATATCGAGGTGACGAATGCTGTAGAAGTGCACCTAATACGTAATCATCACTTTGATAGTTAGGCGTTCGATTCGGTAGAATGTCACATCGAGCCCTGACGTGAAAATAAGGCCGAGTGATACTACAGACACCTGTTGGTAGGTCTCATCACTGCAACCTTAGCCTTGTTCACTCTGTAAGATAAGGCAGGATAGTTCGTCGTAATAAACGCATCTTGTTTATCGTCTGATTCAAATTGCCGAGTCGTTAAGAATGGTCTCATAATCTCTTTCATGCTAGCCAATAGTGTGCAATAGTGTATTTTTAAGCGAGGGTACTGTTTGGTATTGTCATAATTCTGGTGGCTGATTGTGTTTTAAGAAACCACCGAGTTCTAGCTTTATTCCACTCAAACCTCTTCAGCCTCGACTATGCTAATCCGTCAGACCAATACCGTTATGTTCTTAGTCACCAATATCCCTTACATCAATACCATTGAAGAATTCTTGTTGTTCATCCATATCGGGGAATAAGTCGGTTATGTTACTTAAGAGACCCTGGATTGTAGGAGTTATAGTGGTCTTCAGAGGGCATACACTGTGAGTTGTCCAGCACATCATCCAGCGATTCTTCCTCATGTTGGGGCGGAGAAACATCGATGTTCTGTTGTCCCATAGATCCTGTCACTGTGCTTGGATTCTCCGCTGGTATTATATTGGACTCAGGCGAATTGGAGGAGATGCTGAATTCATTCCTCGTCCAATATCCTTGAGATTGAGGACTGGGAGTACCGAGATCCTGATGATTTGTCGAGCTTGCCGGTATGCCAGAAGCACCCACGGGCGTTATGCTAGGTCCAAACAAGCCGTAGGGCAGTTGCAGGCCAGCATTACGTGGTGGCTGTTCGTAAGATGAACTTTGAGTCCAATTATTAGAGGTTGGCTCGGCGCGAGATTGTTGCGGTTGTTCCAGATCTTGGCTTTGGCTATGCAGGTGAATGATGTGGAAATAACCTTGCTGATGGGACTACTTACTGACTCGTCTCTGCAGGCTGCAGATTGGGGGCCTGTGGCGGTGATCCATACTGAGTCACTTGTTGCTGATGAGCAAGAGTTCCGTTATTGGGGAGTTGCGAATGAGGAGTCTGTGGCAAAGCCTGCTGAGATTTCTTGCGCTTCTTTCGAGATTGAGCTTCATTTTGAGTGGCCTGCAGGTTGGAGTCCTGTCGTGGTAGTTGTTGGGAATTCACGTTTCGTAGTTTAGCAACATATTTGCTTTCAAAGAACCGTTGATCGGGAAATACTCTTGGCACTGGCTGGTATTGTGCAACTTGTGCTTCATCTTGATACCGGCTAAAACAGAACTTTGCATCCGGCACTGTTGGCGGGGGCCTTGCGACGTTCAGTCGCGAGGTTGGACTGGTGAGGTTGTGAGCCGTGTATATGGTGTCAAGTACAAGATCCTGAGAGCCAGTATTCAGTAGTGCGATTCGAGCCTTTGCTGCAAGGTAAGGAACCGCGATCTCCACAAAGCGTGTCCTTGGCCTTTCCATGTGCGGGTATAAGAAGTCCTAAAGGTTATCCCATGCTGTCTCGCCATATACACCGGTATTGGCCTCCCGGAATCGTTTCAGCTCTGACATGAGCAGAATGCCTGATTCCCCCGCGGTAGTAGGGACACATTGCGACTGATCATGCTGGCCACCATTCTTGTCTTCCGAGATGTCCTCGCGGCAATTCGGGCAAGTCATAGGGGAAAGGCGGATGTTGGCTTGGTGGCACGATTGGAGATGATTCCACAAACCCGTCATTTGTTTCAAAGGCAGGTTGGCACATGTGTAAAACCGGATGCTATCGTATTTGTGAAACGGGCATTCTATGAATCTCGGGGGTTTCTCAGAATGAGGATATCGGGGTTTGCTCGAAGACTCCATGGGGGCTTCAAGAAGATGTAATAATTCTGTGGCGTGTATTCTGAAGCAATGATGATGAAGAAGAAGAAGAAGAGTCAAAGGAGATCGCTGGCAATGGAAGGGTTTGGTATGGTACAATTGGCCTGGTCAATTCCTTCCGGAACGTGGATGAACAGAGCTGAGGACAAGGAAAGAGAACTCTTGAGGGTGTTCGCTCAAGCCGAAGGAAGTAACTGAACGGCGATAGTCGATAAGCCTTCGTCCACATATAGAGACGAACTGCCTTACCTTACTTTACTTTATAGAGCGACTGGGAAATTTGAATCAGGCGATAAACAAGATGCGTTTATTATGAACTAAAATCTCAGCAACAGGATGTAACGTGTCTAGCTGGCCACTCCTCATGCAACAATACCAATCAGGAGCCCAGACTCCATGAAGGCATCACTTTGTAGAAACAGTGTTGGGCTCGTTGAAAGAAACCTCAGGCTGCTTGTCATGATCGAGCAGTACGGCTGGATCAAAGATACAAAATATCAGGATCGCAACTGCGATACAAACACCATCAAGACCAATAAAGTACCCCTCAGTCTTCATCAGCTTTCCATCCCAACCCTCAAGGAGCTCGACCGTTCGGTATATGCATCGGATGTAGACAAACACGACGGATATGATGGTCGCGTAGATGACGAAGCGTTGGCCCTTGGCGAGTTCGAGACCTCGTGTTCTCAAGACAAAGATTGCAAAGAGGATGCAAAAGCCAGTCATGCTGACGAGTTGGAAGATGATACCAGAGACCATCAGGTTGGCGCCTGGCTTGGTGTCTTTGCCTTTGTTCGCTGCCCCCGAAGCAAGCCCGCCACCGCCGGCCTGGATCAGAAGAGCAAGAACATCAACGACGAGGAAGATCCAGAGGTACAGCTTCGGCTTGATGACAGAGTATTGAGGTCCGACCGCCTTGACGAGGTATCCCAGCGTGACGTAGATGGCGGCTGCGACAAAGATGGGAGCGACGACGAGGGTAGTGATCTGGAGAAGAAAAGCGATCTTGTTGTAAGCGCATTTCGACGACCACGTGCGCCCAATCCAGCCGATGAGTTCGATGTACGAGGAAATGGCTAGGAGGTACGAAGTGGCTTTTCGCTTCTGGAACGATCGAACGATGTGATAAATCCCCGTAGCGGCAAAGATGAGACAAAAGACGATTCCAGCTGCTAGGCTGGGAACATAGCCGTAAGCATTCTGAAGGCCTGGAATAAGGTCCTTACAGCCGTTTAGAAGATCGCCTCGGGCGTAGGAACCATCTGCTATCGACATGATGAGTTGGGTGAAGAGTGAAGAATACGAGGAAACTGACGGTCTGGAGAAGAGCGAAAACCTCGAGCGCAAACTTGAACCTCAGAATGGAGGGCGCCGCATCTGCAACAGTCCCCAGGACCAACAAGTCCCTCAGAGCCTCTGCTATTCTCGAGTCATTTGCTGACCCATTACCGAGTCGTGTTTCAATCCGCTTAGATTACAAGCATGGAGCTTGTTATCGGGATGACAGGGATAGGGTGCGACGTTAGATCTTACGGTGTGGGAATAAGTATGGGGACGACATCCTTGCTATGACCACGTAAAAAGTGGCACAGATTAGCTTTGTGACATGTCGCTGACCCCTATGTTGGCTATGTCACTGAGATGATGGGCACCAACAGATGCCGGCTTATGAGACATTTCCCCTCATGGAGTGTTGGCTTTGCCGTGCAGGAATACGAGAATTATACTTCGCGCTCTGATCTATGCTCACCAACCCTGAACCTCCTCCACAGAGACCTTCAGTCCCTTACTTGGCTTCGCCACAATCCCATCCGTGATATCCCGTACCTCATAGTCCTTATCAATGTCAAACCTGTATCTCCCTACCAACGCGCATGTGAGAGCCATGAGTTCAGCCAGTGAGAACTTCTGACCAATGCAACCTCGAGGGCCGTGCAAAAAGGTCAGGAATGCGTAGTTGCTCTTTGAACCACCTGAGTTAGCTTGCCCAGGCGCCATCCATCGCTCAGGGTTGAAGTCGTCTGCGTCAGGGCCCCAGAGCTCGTGGGCTCTGTTGATGGCCCATGGACAGAGGATGACCATTGTTCCTTTGGGGACGAATGTTCCGAGGATTTGAGTGTCTTTGAGGGCATCGCGAACGGTGAAGGGGATTGGTGCGTAGAGCCTGAGTGATTCTTGGCAGACTGCGTGGAGATAAGAGAGACTGTCGAGTTTCTTGGCGTCAACATCATCAGTGAGACCCTCGACGTTTTGTCGAATCTCCTTTCGAAGGCGATCCTGAATGTCATGGTTCTTTGCCAAGAGAAAAATTGTCCAGGTCAACGCTGCAGCACTAGTCTCGTGCCCAGCAGCCAAGAAGGTCATCATAGTGTCAACGAGTCCTTCATCGGTGAAATGACCTGACTCAAGCGCCGTAGAGATGATGTCAGGTGATAACTTCTCCTTGGCTGCCATCTGAACCTTCTTGGCATTGATGAGTCTCTGAGATGTCTCCCTCGCTGCTTTTGAGGCCACGAAGACGCCCATGTTTCTCTGAAACGGCAAGTAATCCGTGATAATGGAGGGGAGCACAAGCTGAAGGACCGTCAAGAGCTTAGCGCCACGGCTTTGCTTGACCATCGATCCATACATCTTCATGGTGTCCTCAATGCTCGGATCTGCAAGAGACTTGAACTCGTGGCCCATTCCCGCAGAACCGATGATATCCATAGAGGCTCTGCTCGCCCAGTCGACAATATCGATCTCTGAAGTTGACTCTTGTTTGAGCTCCTTGTCGATCCCATGGACTAGCTCTTGTGCTTTACTCCAGAAGATGGGATATAGCTCCTTGATATGACGGAAGCTGAATGCCGGCATCAAGTTCTTCCTTTGCATCTGGGAGTGTCAGCTCTGCTCTCGTTCATGACGGATGAACATACCTTGTGAACATCTCCTTCTGACAGTAAGAGTCCATATCCCAAGATCTTGCCGACCATTGCGCGGAGGAGATGAGGCTTGACGTAGTCATAGCTGTTCTGGCCAAGTACCTCTTTGAGACCCTCCGGGTTTGTGATAACGAGTCTTTCTTGATTGAATAGATGCCTTCCTGGTCAGTATAACTCTTCTATAATTGAAGTTCACATACGTGTATCTGATCAATCCATTGTTTTCAATTGTCCTTGACCAATGTCTGAATGGCAATCCAGCGGGCTGACTGACAGACTCCGCCCAGTGTCCATTGAGAAAGCTCGCGCGCTGCCACTGTCAGCCACATTCTCACTTCCATCTTCTGCTATATACCTTTGGTTGCGGTAGGTGCCTCAAGGGACTAAAGAATCGATGATACAAAAACACCAAGTAGAATGCCCAAACGCTCAAGAACGCCAGCAAGTACTTCCCCATATAAAACGGGGCATGACGAATAGAACAATTCTTATCGTGGATTATTTGAGCGTATAGTGCAAGAGCAAGCGCACAGAGGGCCCAGGGTCGGTAATATGACAGAAAAACAGCAATTCGGGCCATGGTGAGAATGATGTGGATGAAGAGGAAATCTCACGGAGTCGGGTATTTTATGTGCAGGCTTACCCACTCGAGCCTTGTGCAGGGGTAGGCAGCGGCTTCGTTTCGTGCACTGCTACTACATGATTGGCTTACGGGCGCTTTACAGCACATCTCCAGTGGACGCTGCACTAAATCGGGCTGCACAAGAATCGAGCAATTGTTTCGATCAAATCGGCATCTTGATGTTTCTGAATCATGTTCTATGGTACACTATGCGGATTCCCTCTTCTTAAATCGCAACTTAACACCAACAGGCGGCATAACAGCCTCCGTAACCCACTGACTCTCTGGCCGAACTCCATTATGCTCAGGAAGCAGCTCAATATCAAACCGGCTCAAAACATGATACAAAATCATCTTCATCTCAAAGTCCACCAGAAACCGTCCAGGACAAGCATGCTTGCCATGTCCAAAAGGAAGATAGGTTGAAGAAGTCGATACAAACGACAGAGTTGGGTTAATGTCTTTGCCATCAGGACTAGTTCTAATGTCTGAGAATCTGAAAGGGTAGAACTTCTCAGGGTGCTCGTAGATATCTGGGTCTTGATGAACGGGATACGAGAGGATTGACATGGTTGAGCCCTTGGGAAGAGTATGGCCATCTGGAGTGTTGAGACCATCTCGTGCAACAACCTTGCGAATCATTGCTCTGTTTCCAAAACCATGGGTTCGCATTGACTCTCTCAGAATACTATCTGTTTGAATCATTTTTGAGACCGATGCTTTGTCAAAGACGCCACCGCTCTCTGCAAGTGTATCGGTCATCTCTTGCCTAATGACTGCAATTGTGTTGAACTCGGCATCTGAGGCTGCAATGTTGATCAAAACATTGCTGATAGCAACTGCAGTCTGATGGAACGAGGCAAGATTTGCAAGACAAAGCCTATCAGAGATCTGAGATGGCAATACTTGATTACCATGCTTGCTGATGGCATATCGCATCATCATCTGCAGATTGTCTGTAGGTTCTTCACCTTTTTCGTAAAGCTCAGGATTCAATAATTTCTTGGTTCTCTCGACATACAGAGGCTGAATATGCCTCTGGATTCTCCATCGTCTGTACCGTGTTGGTAAAGTAATAAGAAATCCAATCAGCGGCTTCAGAAGCGATGGAGTGTATATCAACAGTCCAGAGTTCAAGATGAACAGATCTGCAAACGCCAGCGAATCTTTCAGATATCCCTTATCGCGGCCTTGAAAATTAGCTAACACCAATTAACAGAATTGGGAACTCACAGAGAGGAAGGCCGACAGTGAACCGACTCGAGACTTGAGCTACAATCCACTTCATAGCCTCATAAACATCAACCTCATCACCAGCCCCAGGCTTGACATACTCAGGAATAGCAAACTGAAGCTCATCATCAACCGCAGCAGCCAATATCTCAAGAAAACGGCCCATCTCTTTCTTGATGACAATACTCTGCCATGGATCTTGGATATAACTGGCATGTCCGGAGTTCCAGTCTCCCTTGTCGATTTCTCGAAATCCTTCAACTGGGCTGAGCACAGCGTCTGGTTGTGAAGCGGCCCATTGGGTATGATGATGTGCTAGATGGATTTCATCTTTGAACCCCATACTAGGCAATACGCAGGTCTTGCCATGTTTGGTGAACTGATTTGTCAGTTTCGCTCGTCATATCCGGGGGAGGCCTACCGTTTGATATGCTTCGAGGAAAAGCTGTTGACAATCCGTGAGATACGCCCACTGTAATTTGAAAGGCAGATATGAATGACGTTCAAGTCTCGGAAGACTCGAGGGTAGCTTTGGAGAGCTCCTATACTGAACCAGATAAGTAACCGCCAAAAAGACGGCCACAAACAGGTAAACCGCCATCACGACTGATGCTGAGAATGCCTTCACAACAATGTCAAAGCCAGAAAGAAAGCTCGCTACCCTAATGAGTACGTATCTCACCATCAGCCCTAGCCGAAACATTGCTAGTTTAGTTTAAATTTAGCCACCGTTAGCTTCACCCTGAAAACAAACGGCCACGCCACAACCGCATCCCCTGCTCCACCTCTACTCCATAGTAAGCTTCCCTCAGACTACGACATTCACGGCCTGGAAAACATCTATAGATACTTCTTCCAATCTCATGCTCTGCAAGGAACATTCACCCCACCATCACAATGCCAGTATCTTCAGACGTAAAAATCATAGTCGTATGTTTCTCCTCGCCGTGCTTGTCAACCACTAACGTCTCAGGCCGGTCTTCCGCGCACCTCTACGACAAGTCTCAAGAAAGGTCTTGAGATTCTAGGTGTAACTCCTTGTTTTCACCTTGGAGATCCTCCAGCACCAATCTCCCGTGTAAAAGAAAGTGCAAGAGTACTCGCTATTCAAGACCGCAATGAAAGACTCAAGGCGTTGAAGAAGCTGTACGATGGCTTTGAAGCTGTCTTTGAACCGCCTGCTAGCGCTCTCGTTGACGACATGCTGACAATCTACCCCAACGCAAAGGTACGAATCATCCACTCTCTATTGGAGCATACTCACATCTTTAGGTCATACTCTCCGTCCGCAAAAACCCGCAGGTCTGGCTCGCGTCCTACTACGGCCTGGGCATTGATCTCCGCTCAAAGTGGTACCGCACCTTAGGCTACTGGATCCCCGGCGTGATTCACTCCAGCGACCTTATCTTAGCCTGGTCGAAATACTACGCTGAGAAATTCAACCTCGAGAAAGTCCCCTCGGAGGAATTGTACCATAAGCATAACCAGTGGGTGCACGATATCGTGCCTGCGGGTCAATTGCTCGAGTACCAACCGAGTATGGGATGGGAACCCCTGGCGCGATTTTTGGATAAGCCTGTTCCGCAGGACGAGTCGTTTCCACGTGTCAACGAAGCTGCTTTTCTTAGAAACGTGAAGCGAGTCGCTATGGGTCTTGGATCGTTGGTCTGTATTACGCTGGATCCATGGCGTGGTCAATGTTTGCGTCTGAAACTTGAGTCCAGTAGTCCAGTAACTACCTAGAAAGAAAAAAGAAACTGCGCCACGTACATGCTTCTCATTGCCGGTCGTTGTCTGAGTGAACATTCTATTGGTCGCTTATACGCACCCCTTGCTGTATATTCTCACATCAGCCGCTAATCGCGATTTGCAGGGATTGTTCGCGGCATGTGGGCGATCCCTCGGGTACTGGAGCCCTTTGTAAGTGAGTGTGAGATTTAAGCAAAACTCTATTTAAAATGAAACCGTACTTTTCATACGGGATTCCGTGCGGTGAAGCATTTGTTTTCGGACCGTCGCTGATCGAGACTTCACAGGGTTGATTAACTTTTGCACGCGCGCGGCACGGAATGGCAGTGTTACTCTGCGGGCAGGTTTCGAAGCTTGTAAATATCTCCACGTTTATGCGAATTGAAGCTGTAACTTTCTTGCTCACTCATCAACATGACCGCTCTCGCTGCACTCTGCCTTGCATTGGCGTACCAAGGCCTTACAGCCTGGGCTCTCGGTTTCACAGCCCCTGCAAACCTTGTTCGACCTGTTATTGCAGCGATTGTCGCTCTGCTTACCTGGTTCTTCAATCAGGCCATTCTCGATGCATTGCCCAGCCGTCTACATGTGGCGTTGCTATCTACAGGAATGTGGATACAATGCCTGAAGACGTTTGACGATCTCTGCCTCAGCAGGTTGTCCTTCGAGGGTCCATCGCCATGCTTTACGATGCGTGTGTCCTTTGGGGTCAGCAATCTTTGGAACATGCGTGGTGTTGGTACGAGGAAACAGATATCTCACATCCCTCCCTGGTCTGGCCCTACACCCTCTCGCGTACCGTCCCGCAGCCAGGAACTCAGACGCCATGCGAGGAATGCTATCATCAGTTATCTCATTCTCGATGTCTTTGCTGCCCAACCACCACCAGACCCCAGCATGATATCTCCTCAGAAGGAACGCTTGCTGACACGTATCGGCCAAATCACTCCCGAAGAGGCAATATTTCGCTTCTTTGCCACCTTTGGTTTCTGGCTCAACACCTTTTGCGTCATCCATCTTATCAACAGTACTTTTTCGCTTTTATACCTCATCCTAAACCTATACCCGGTCGGAATGCTACCCCCAATCTGGGGTCGTCTCTCCCAGGCTTACAGCATTAGGCGCTTCTGGGGTGATTTCTGGCATCAGACGCTACGGCGTCACCTCACCTCCCTTTCAGACTTCCTTGTCCATGGCATTCTTCACATGCCAAAGGGTCTTGTTTCTCGTTACTGCAAGCTCATCGTATGCTTCTTTATTTCTGGGGCTTTGCATTTCCCCGCCGACAGGGCGCTTGGGATATCGGCGAATGAGACTAACGTAATCAACTATTTCCTTACAACTGCGCTGGTGATTATGTGTGAGGATGGAGTTCAGCATGTTTTTCGGGGTTTGCGGGGGACTTGGTCAAGGCGGTTTGGGTACTTTTGGGTTATGCTTTACATGTATTTGATGACTCCATCATGGGCATATCCTGCTGCAAGAGTCGTAAAGCCCAGAGACCAATTGGTATCATTCTCCGTCATCAAGCAGTTCATACAATAGATTAGGCACCATGTTGGTATTCTGAGTTATTATTCTCGGTAAAAATGGACACTTGAGCTTTTCATCATCGAAAGTGATCCTAGTAATTGACTCATGGTATCCTAAACGCGCCGTAATCTGACAAGTAAATCTCTATCAACCCTTGCAACGCCCCTCGCTTCATTTCCAACTTCAGGTCCTCTATCCGACGTCTTCCCATCACGGTCCACAAACCGCAACGGCTCAATCTCAAAGTGTGCAAAGAACAAAACAATCGCTGACAGAATCTCCTGCTTAGCGTAATTCCGCCCCGGACACATTGCTGCGCCGCCTCCGTAGGGGAAATAGTTTCCTGCTGAGATTCCAGAGTTGCCTTTCTTGATGAAGCGCTCTGGCCAGAATTCTTCTGGGGGGTGAGTTATTGATGACCATACTTCTGGGGCGTTGTGGGCGAGGTATGATGGTGCGAGGACGAGATTGCCTTCTTTGAGTGTGTAGCCGTCTAGTTCGATCGAGTTTCGTAGTTTGCGGACTACAAAGACTGATGATCTTAGGCGAAGACACTCAAAGTATACTGAGTTGAGTAGTGGCAACTTCTTCAGTCCCATAATATCAATCTGCTTGGTGTCCTTATCGAATACTGTAGCAACTTCTTCCTGTATCCTTTTGAAAATCTCTGGCCGACGAAGAATCTCAATGATAATCCAAGATGTCATCGGAATTGCATTCGAATTAATACTCCAGATGAGACCCATCTGAAACGAGGCTCTCCCATCAAGGCCAATGCCATATTTCTCCATGGCAACTTCTCTTTCGCGAACAAGCTTGGATCCAAAGTTTGGTTCCCAATCAGGGTTTTGTTCGTGGCAAGCTCTCCAATCGAGATTCTTCCAACCTCGATCGAGATAGCCTTTAACTGTCTCCAAGCACTTGTCCCTGGCATTTGATCCCTTTCGGCAGAGAAACTTGGGAATGCCGTAGAGTAAAGACATGAAATCTTCGTCGTAATCCCAAAACACATCTGCGAAGTTGGGATCAATGTCAAAGACCTTTCGACCAGCGAGAGCGATGGTAGAAGCTCGAAACATGTGATGCTTCATAAACTCATCAACGCCAATCTCAATAGGCCCCTGAGTGCCAACAGTACTGAGCTCATCAATCATGGTATCAATGAACAGCTCTGTAAGTGCAGATACCGCATTGGCGCCAATAAGGTGGGACTCATAGATCTCATGGAACTTTCTCCATATTCGATCCTCCTCACGAGTCTCAGTTAATGGCAGTCGTGACGATCCTGATATGTCCTTTGCTACTAACGCAGCGTCTTTGGCAGGAAGACGTTTGACCTTTTGAGCTACTCTTAGAGCAAACTCTTCGAATGTGAGTTCTTTTGAACATCGAAAGACTTGTTGGACGTTTCTTGTGCCGTAGATGAGATAGGCGTGGACGTTGCCTAGACGCATGCGAATGGGTTCACCATTGTCGACTTTTTGTCTAGTAGATGTTAGTTGGGAAGGACAATAAGAACAAAGGACCTACACAATGGAATTGAAGAATCCATGGGGATTTCTGATCAAACTCAATGCTGAACCAACCCCTGGTAGCACATATGGTAGTGTCGATGGTTCTTTTCCTTTATATCTACGGTCACAAAACCGCTGTATCGAATACCGAATCGTAGTAATACAATGCGTCGAAAGCAATAACAGCACCACGACCAGGGCAATACTACTCGCCGAAGCGTTGAAGAAAGGGGTATTCATCATATCGAAATCGAACATGTTCTTCAAAACTCTCGATGGCATTCTCAGAGAAGGCATTCTCGCAACGTGATGAAAGAAATTGTCACCCGTTGTCAAACACCGGCCCGTATATTATCATGCAAGGAATGCTTTTTAACTCCATAAATAGAGCTACTGTTTAGGCTACCGACCAACAGGTTCGTAGTTACTGGGATATGGGATTCATGACTGTCAGCTCGGTGGACGTTATCCACACGCCAACCATTACCTGAGGCAGGGTATCATCGGTGAAACGACTAGTGACTCTTTCCGAGGATTTCTTTGCTTTGCCTAGCCTTTGGCATGCTTGTGATAGTGGTATGCACTTTGAATGGATGGGCTATGTGGATGCAGGGCGGCAAGTCGGTTAGATAGAGATCTAAGCTACCTTTGTTTATCTCATCCCCCTACGATGTCTTCACTGATACTCCCCTACAGGGTGTGTAGTTCCATGATTACCTAGATACTTGCAAGTCACGTTGATAGAAGCGGATGCAGCGGCACTTTGGCCGCAGAAATGCTGACAGCAGTTTTCCCAGAAGGGATGGAAACGATTTGGAATCTCACCTAATTCCTCCAGGCTATGCTACAAACGTAGAATCGAAAGGCGAGTTTCTGACGTAGTGGGTCAATCTATTAAGATTCTGAATCTGTTTGTGATAAAATCATGCTTTGCCTGACACGTAGCAGCAGATAGCGGGCCAAACACCAAGGATCATCGTGGCGACCGGATCCCGTTATAGACCCGGGACGTTGCGGAGCCAAAAAGTCAGTGCGCTCTGCCTAAATGAAAGGATTCATTCTGGAACGCGTAGCATTGATGTGACCTCCAACAGCCCTACATACGACCCAACAACACCCACTAAAACCATATCCATCTACGCTAAACTAGACTCTGCGCACACACCGCAGCTTGATCTTCTCAGGGTGCTTCACCTTGAGCAGGAAATTGAAACTAGACTGCTTCGCCTCTTCCATCAGGGCCCTTGCCGCCGCCTCCTTGAGGTGCTCACCTTCTGCATCAGGCTCCACGGTGTAGTCCTTGAGGAGACACGCCATGACGGCTACGAATTCTACCTGTGAGAATTTCTTGCCGGGGCATACTCGTGGGCCTGCTGCCCAGGGGAGGAAAGCGCCTGTGGGCATGGGAGCGAGCTTCTCATCGGCGGTGATCCAGCGGCTGGGAAGCCATTGGAGCGCGTTGTCGCCCCATGAGGCGGAGGATGTGTGTAGGCCGGCTAGGTTGACGCCGACGAAGGTGTTTTTGGGGATTGTGTAGGATGTGCCGTTGACTTTGAGGGTTTGGTCTACGAGTGTTGTTTTGGGGACTGCCCTTGCTGCGCCGAATAATCGTAGTGTTTCGTGCTGCTGATGTTAGTGGTGGTCAATTGAGCTGATGGTTGACGTACCATGATTGCGAGAACGCGCTTCAATTGAGGATAGTATGTTTCATAGTCAAGGTCCTTCAAGTCGACTCCGGCTGTGACTTGATCGACCTCTTCCGCCGCCCATTTCTGCCATTCGGGATTCGCTGCGAGGAGGATTGTCGCGTAAGCAAGAGTGTTGGATGTTGTTTCGTGACCAGCGAGGTTATAACTGAACAAATTGCCATAAATCTCAGAGTCTGTCAAATGGCGCGTCCCTTTGCCCTCTTTGCTCTGGTTCTCTGATGCTCGTACAAGAATACTCATCAGGTTATCCTGTTCTTCTGCCCCAGCATCCATGGCCTCGCGCTCTTCGGCGACCATCTCAGCCATGTACTGCCGGAAGTTGACGACAGCATCTTGAACTTGCTTGAACTTGGAGGGCAACATCCAGGTAGGAAGGTTGAGTGTCGCTGTAAAGACAGCAGTGAAGAGATTGCCGAGAATAAGACTGAGGGAATCGCGATATGTGAGACTGTGATTCTCTAATGCACTCTCCAGACCGCTACCGAATGTGTAGCTTCTGCCGAACCCAGCGGCAGTGAGGACATGGAGAGCGAGAACCATGGTGTCGCTCTGGGGATTTACGACGCCTTTCTGGTTTGATGCCCACATCTTGAGCATGTCGGTCGCCTGCCTCTTTGACTCATCCCATACAAGCGCGCTGTTCCTCTCATTGAATGGCGGTGTTGTGATCCGTCGATGTCGCACCCAATCGTCTCCTTCAGTGGTCACAACATTGCGGCCAAAGATCTCAAGAGGTTTGTAGAGCGCCACTGCTTTTACAAAGTCTCTGCGCCGGCGACAAAGATCATCAGAAGCCTTTGCGTTTCCTGTGAAGACACGGATCTGCTTCGGGCTCACGATGATGAAGGTGTCACCGATTCGCTCTTGAAGGCCATGGATCTGTTCGTAATTCCAATCTCTGCTGTTGTATTCAACAAAGTTTCCAAGTCCAAACGGCAGGATCTTTCTTAATAGAGGCTCCAAGAAGCTGCTGCAAAGCAAATACGGGACATTCTAAAGGTATTAGTTGCAAAGCATTTGAGAGGGAAGCTAAACTTACGGATGGATCAATTGGCGTGATGAGAATGGGAAGACCGATAGCTTTGGCTTTTCTGTAGTTGTAGAGTAGCTGCAGTGTGCTCAGGCCAATGTATGCCAGTAACAGTCCGCCGATGGCGTAAAGAAATGATATCATGTTGTCTGAAAAGTCGTGATGATAATGAGATGAATGTTGGGTTAAAATTGAGAAGTGTTAAGTACACAGATTACAGTGGGCTACCGCTAATTTTAGAGCATATAAACCACTGAAAGCACTAATTGTCGCTTGTTTCAGCACGTATGCACCTAAAAGCTACGTTGCAAGAAACCTGCGGACCGCGGGCGAGCGATTGTGCCAGGCATGATACAGTTGATTCCAGGACATTTTTTAGTAGTAATATTTCTGTTTGGAGCACTTCCTTATACTTTGTGATTAAGGTAGATGTCATGAGCTCTTGAAGCATGTCGCGCTGCTGCTGCTTCATCTCGGAGAGGCTGTTCTTGCTCTCAGGAAACGGTTTACGATATGGGAAGGATTTCATGAGCTCGTCTCATTTCTGTGCGGAACTTTCTACTGTAATGTTACCAACAGCTCATAACCTTTGCCATTGGCTTGAAAGCACTGAGCCTGATGAGTTCCGTCTCCGGGCGCTGTTGTAAAATGACAGGAAACCACCGAACCGGCCCAGACCAAGCAAGAAAAGAAATAACCCAAAAATAACCAGCAAGTCTCGCCAAAACTCTAGTAAACTTGTACTTCCAAAGAGGAAGAAACAAGTCACCAAACACATCCTCCAACATCAACCCGATCAATTGCGTACTGAAGAACTGAATCGCTCCGCTGTCCCTTGCAGACACCGCGCTGCCCATGTCACTTGGGACGTGAACCAAGCCAGATAATGCAAAAGCAAGAAGAATCTTCAAATACCGCGATGGAAGTGAATAAGACTTCATGCGAAAGATGTTCTTGACGATCCACGTCGCAGTGCCCCGAAGATTATTCTGTAGTCCTTGGTGCCAGAACGTGCTGAAAGATTAGCGCTCGTCCACTAAAATACGCTGGAAAAAAAACTTACGACCAGAACTGTCGGAGGCGGTAAGACTCTGTCAATTCACCGAAAATCGGTCTCCAATCTTTGACGGCTTTGGGATTCATTGTTACTGATGCTGCAGAGGCGAGAGAGTAACCGCCTTGGATGAAGCAGAATATTGACACGACTGTTGTGATGGTTGCGATGTACCGAACTTGCAGCTCTTGCAGTGATACTTCGCTAACACGGCGAAAGATGGGCACGTAGTTTGGGGCCATGTACTGCTGATCGAGACTCAATTGTGTTGTTATACACAGCTTGTGGACGAAATAGCAGAGAAGGACTTTGAGGAGATTGATACACACAAATAGTGTCGCATCAGGCACGTACATTGGATCTTGAGAGTCAAAATGGTGAATATTTCTGATCTCCCAAGGCGTGCCCAATCCTCTCATTGACGACGCAACTTCTTGTCCAAAAACATATCGCTTGCGAAATTCGGCAATCCTAGATTGAGGTTCTTGATTTTTCTTCTCGCGATCCTCTACGTATGCAATTTTGCGCACAATCATGCGTTCAAAGTACGTCAATGAGATTTGCGGAAATGCAGAGACGATGGCTCTGGAGACCCATCCTGGCGGTTCGACAAAGCCTTCAAACGTAGCGAGTGCAACGAATGTTGAGATGAGAAAGATGATGAACCCAATTGGTCGGAGAATTGATGTGCGAGATGTGAAGCCTGCAATGTAAATGAAGAAGAATTGCTGGGCTGTCGATATGGCCAGCGGGTGAAGGTAGAGACGACAACTCATTATTGCCGACAGAACTGAAGGCATACAGAAGCTGCTAAGTGACTGTAAACTCTGAAAGACTGTTGGACCTATTGAAGGGCCATTGGCTCTGCTGTATGGCTGTTGGCTCTAACGCTAGTATAATTGATACCGTACGAGAATTGCTTTGCTGTCACTGGGGCTCATGAAACGCCTCTACAGGCTTCATCGCTGTGCGCCATTTCATGACGCTCAACACCAGGCATCCCAGCACCCAACTAACGCTGAACCGGAAACAGTTTCGACAAGACCCGAGTCTATTTTCTGAGATAAGCCGCAAGTGCCAAAGTAACTCACTGGCGCATCGGACAATTGCAAAAAAACACCCGTGAAAACCTCAACGGCAGAAGCTCGATCCTTTGATGCAACAGTAATCCCTACCCTTGTCTTGGCTAGATAGCCGATTCATCCTTGCACGTCGTAAGCTAAGCACACGCCCTTGATGCATGCGACTCCATAATCTGTGTTGCTAACTTGATGGGTTTGCGGAGCCGACTTCCGCTACAGAGGGGGCTGAGCTGTCATTGTTGCGCCCTTGATCCTCGGAATGTCGCTGGTGGAGGTCAGGGACTCGTCAAGGGTTTGGATGGGAACATGAAGATATCCACTTGAGTATGACACGGACGGACAGCGTATTACGACAGCGCTTACTCTTTCATGCTTGATTTTTTGAACGTAATTAGAAACAACTGGACACATCCACTGGGACTGAACGCGGAGCTGGAACTGCAGCTTTCTCAGTCGTTTGTTGTCGAGATATCGGTATCTGAGCGATCCCCACGTGAAGCAGCAACACTTCGCTCAAGCAAATCTACATTCAGGCATAGGGTAGACTGCAAGGACTTGTCGATTATAATGGCTCTGAGCAACCTCACCATTGGGGTAGTCTGCTTGTTAGTGGTAGCCATCGTCGCCTTGACCACCAGAAAGCAGCCCGATGCAAGAGAGCCACCATATGTCAAAGAGACCATTCCGTACTTCAGTCACATCTACGGACTCCTGAAGCATGGCTTGCGATACTTTGATCTCGTCAGGTAAGTCTCGTCACAATCTCGTCGACTATCGCTAACCTCATCAGCGCTCAACAACCGCATCCAATCTTCACGATTGATATGTCGGGACAAAAGAACTACATCGTGACATCTCCAGAACTTGTACAAGCCGTCCAGCGCAACACAACTTCTCTATCATTCAGCCCAGCTATGATACCAGCGTTTCGTCGAATGATGGGGTTCGATGAAGCGGGTATTGAACTCATCTTTCGTGATGCTCATACTGAAAATGGCATGTACGGTGAGATCCATAGAGTTCAAAAAGCCTCCTTGCTCCCAGGTACAGAGTCTCTTGATGAAATGTGCACGCTCATTCGTGCCAAACTGCTCAACATCGTCAATGAACTTCCTTCAAGCCAGACAATCGATCTTTATGCTTGGGTTCAAGATCTGTTCATGAGAACAAACAACTCTGCTTGCTTTGGCGAGAAAGATCCATTTACTCTTGATCCATCTCTCAACTCAACGTTTTGGTAAGCTGCTCCTAGTCCAAGACAGAAAATCATGTATTGACATTGACAGGACCTGGGAGGCCAATATCAAGGTGCTTCTCCTTGGAGTCCCTTGGTTCTTGAGCCCCAAGAAACACTCCACAGCGCAGAGGACTCGCAAAGAGCTCGTAGATGCATTCTTGAAGTATCTCAACGACGACGGCCTAGATACTGCCTGCTCGTTCATCAAGGAGCTTTCAGGCCTAGGCATCCGACGAGGGTTAAGCAATGAGAACAATGCACGTGCTCTGCTTGGCAGTATCCTTGCTATTGTTGGAAACACCATCCCCACGACATTTTGGCTGCTGATATCGATCTTCTCCAGGCCTGATCTGCTGAGAGAGATTAGATCAGAACTTGAGGCTACCCTTGAGGATTGTTCTTTTGGGACAATATTTCTCGACTACAACGCCATTCGTGAAAAGTGTCCAGTCTTCATGTCAACTTATGATGAAGTCCTCCGAATGACGAGTGGCATTGCCACAGTGCGGTACACCAACGAAGACACTCTCATCCATGACCGCTGGCTGCTGAAGAAAGGAGCTCAAGTCCAGATGCCAACAGCATTCATCCACGCCGATCCAACGACCTGGGGTGCAGACGCGGATGTCTTTGACCACACAAGATTCCTGAAGTCCAAGGTCCTCACCAAGGAGCAAAAGGCCCGGAGGGCTGCCGCGTTCAGGCCGTTTGGTGGTGGTAATACCCTCTGCCCTGGCCGCCACTTTGCTTCATATGAAGTCCTCACCTTCGCGGGGAGCGTTCTGCTTGGTTTCGATATGGCTCCAGCGACCAAGACCTTTGATGTCCCCCAGATGGACAGGTCGAAGCTTCCTTTAACGTCTCTTAAGCCCGCTAGTGAAATCAAGGTGGAGCTGTTGAGGAGGCCTGGTTGGGGGGAGGCTCGTTTTAGATAGATAGAGTAGGGTGAGATCACGCCGTTCAATGAAAGGAGTCGAACAGGTTAGCTCCAAGGATTCCTGGTCTACCAGCGATCCGACTTCTATCTGCTTACAGGTTGGCAGCATGAGCTCTTCAGAAATAGAACCTGGCTCTTCAGGATCTATATTTGACATAACCCTTTTGAAGAATGTCTTCAGAGACTCGTCACTTTCACATGAGGAGGCTGTTTCCTCATCACTGTCCTCACGACTCTTATATATCCTCGTGTGAACCTTATCTCAGGGTAAGGGCAATAGTCTTGTGCAAGTACGGGAATCATGATGCTTTTCGCCGTGAACCTACACGAAAGTCAAAGAAGGAACGCAATAACATGAAAATTCCTTGTAACCTTTGCTGATAATATGTCCATAGAATTGTGCAAGATCTGCAGATAAGGTATTGGTGACTAGACCTCAACTTCTTTGCAGTCACCGGGGTTGATTCCGTGGATGTCTCAACCACCAAGCTTTCTCAATTCATCTTCTAGTGATTACATGAGATCCAAAGTTAAGCATTCCAACATCGCTGCTGATTGATGTGTTTTCGGTCTTGAACCTCACTCCATGCTGTCCCATTCTTGTTCATCCCTTCGTGGCCATTGTGTACCGTCCCCTTCAGCTACTGTTACGTCGAACTGAATAGGTACCTGTTTGGAAGGAAGCGTTCGCCTCACGCACACACGATCGTTGCCTCAGCAATCATGACGTTCAGGACAACTGTTCCTGCCCGAATGTAATGCGAAACTGGGTCACGTCATCTCATAAGTCATCGTAGAAGTCAATGGAATAGAGCAGGTACAGTAATGGCGTTTCTCAGATCGCGTCTTGCGAGCACATCATGTGAATAGCGTTGTGGTCGCTCCGAGACTCTGGGTTCCGTTGCTGGGCTACTTTCGGTTACTGTGTTTCGACTGATAATGTCATGATACACCGCTGCCTCTTTGGGCATGTCGATTGACCTACGACGTGCAAACTGACAGTGAGACGCTGAGGAATTTGTGATTTGGATAGGTACTTGCCATCTGGGCAGGCCTGGCAGGTACCCCGGGCGTTGGTGTTGGTGATAAACAATTCTGACATTGATGATGAACGATTATGAAGTTGACAGTTGCGAGTGCCCCTTGATTTCCTTCCTAAGTAGCCATGTACGCGATGCTCCTGCTGTCTTTGCCCTCAGTCTCTTGAATCAACGGATACTTAACATCCCCAAGTCCCCCGTCCTCCCGTTCTTCTTTTTCTTCTCTTCATCAACCATCAACCATCAACCCAATGTTGTGAGCAACTCTGCCCTCTTTTCACCATATTAGCGGCTAGCAGGCTCTATTGATAGGTCCCCCACTCAAGAACGCCGCATCTCCCTCCGCATCGCCCTCCGCAACGCCTACCGAGCCCAAGAACAAGCCCGACTCATCTGCGAGTCTGCCGCCCGTGGCCGAGCCACTTTGGCGCAGTGGCAGGGTGCTCTCGACATTTGGCAGAGGGCCCAGGCCTGGATTGTGCGGATCCGTCGGCTGCAGGCCGCCGGCCTTTGAGCTGGTAAGTCAAAATGCTTTTTTTCGTCCATGTTTCCTTTTCCCACATCACTGCCCTGCCAGCGAAGCTCTCTTAAGTAAGTTGAGTGGAGGCGCCAAGCGGCCCAGGACGACGATCGAGCACCTTTTCGTGGTGTCCTGGATAAGTAAGCCGAGATGGCTGAAACGAAGACTCGATCATTGCACCAGTTGTTTTGAATGTTGATGATGGTGGTTGATATGCCTTTACTCGTAGCAACATCGTGAGTCATCATTCAGACCTTCGTTAGTTTTGAGTAAGCCTTTCCAATAAATTTACACTTTCTTTGAAACCTTATGACTCCTGTGCTTTCGGTAACCTTGTCGCTCTATAAAAGGGAAGCTTGTTCTCCGCTGTGTTCTGTGGAACTCATCTCCCACACCTCGCCCAAAACGCATGTCCAAAACTTAGACTTCAAAATATACCAACCGAACTAGAGATGGCCAGTAACAAAGGTTTCTGGGTTCACTTACCTCCCGAGATTCAAGCGGACATCATTCGTATCTTGCCAAGTGTCGGCGGGAAGTGCAGTCAGCTTGTAACTGTTTGCCGAGCCTGGCAAATGATCCTCGAACCGCTTAACTTTGCAGAGATCAGCCTGACAGTACTGCGCCTTATGGAATCCGCAGACATTTTATTCAGAAAGAGAAACCTCATCCGCTATATTTGGTTTCGTATAGAGCTAAAGGAGTATGATTGCATTCAATGCTGCAATGAAGACCCTGACTTGTGGGGCTTGGGTGATATCGATCATCAGTTTATTGTAGATGCATTTGAAGGCCTGTTTAGAATGCTGAGCGCATGGGAGCCTCGTGGTGATTTAGTGCTTGATATTAGTGTCTATTCACCTAGTGATGATAAACACTGGTTCAAGTACCTAACTTTCCACTCAGACACTGATCAAGCCAAATGCCCGCCCGAATACGAACGAAACGACCCGGCTCATGGATGGATTGACGGACGCCAGACCATGGCCCCTACCTGGATCGCTACCGAGCGTGTATTTGATGAGATCATGGGCGAGGGACCTCTCAACGAACCGGCCGAGATGGAATGGTGGAGGAGTCTCCCCCTGGTACCTGTCGTCGGTAGCGTGCTCTTTCGCCAGCAAACTCGTAGACGATGGAAGCCAGTGACACTCGCGGGCATGTTGGCACGTTTCCCGAATATCAAGGAACTTTGCTATGAACCTTGGAGAGAATTGGACATGATTGTTGAGGTCCAAACCGACGACTGTACGTACTTGGGAGCTTAATTCAGTTCGTGTAGCTGCTGATTGACCTTACAGGGACTCAAAATCTAATCGAATCCTTTTCCTCGACACAATTGTGCAAGCTGACCATATTCGAGAACTTCAACGAGTCTTACCAAGAAACATGGCACAGGATGGCACGCTTACCATGTCCCGCTATCCGAGTTCCGAATCCCGCCGTAAGCCAAAAGCTTGCCCGCGCTAGCTTGCATCTTCAAACACTATCCGCCTCTTTCATGGTCGACGCCGGTTACTTCTTCGCAGCGCGTCAACGCTCTTGGACGTGGGACATGTTGACGTCACTTGCGCTGACATCAAGTACCCTCACTGACGACGAGAACCCCGTGGATATAAATATCATGCTCCAAAGCGCCGCAGCCGCAGCCCTCAAGATGCCAAGTCTGGATACAATGGAGATATGGAACGGTAGACGAGGTTTGGCAATGGTCTTTCGGTACGAGAGGGCTCGAGATTGGCAACCGGCGATCATCACTATACGAGGGACGTGGGAGTTTGAACTGGCGCCTGCGGTTAGGCGAGCTTGGGATGTGGTCGCTCACGAGGAGGTCGTCGTGCAAAGGTCGTTGATCGATTTGGATAAGATACGAAGCCACGGGGATGCGATCCGCGAGTTGGGATTGTCTGCCGAGGTTGTTCGACCTGTCTCGCTACAACAAATCCTAATCGAAAATCGGCTTCAGGCATGAGACTATACGACAGCTTTCCCCGTGTGGTTGTTGGGAGCGTTCCAGTCTCCCGGTCGGAGATTTGCCAGGAATCGCAGATGCTGCTCTGGCGGTCAATTCAACGGCGCTTTCGCTCATAGATGCGTATCAGGGAGAGTGGCTATTGGGGCACTGGTTAACGCGTGGCCGCTCGGGTGAGGGTATTCAATGAGGTCGTAGAGGATCGGTGGAGTGCAGTCGGTAAGCTCAGTCGAGGCCAAGGCCATTTGGAAGGTGATGGTACCTAAATAGTGGACTAGAAGTGTTATTTGCAGTTGAGACTTGTGGCTGAGAGCTTATTCTGGTAGAGAGAACCTAGAAGGCGATGGTACATGATTCTCTTGCCTTGAAATACAAGTCCTGAACTTCCAAGCTTTTAATTCAAGTACGCCAAAGAGGATGTCAGGGAGGGGCAAGAAACTTGAAACCTCTACCCTAGGTGATGAAAAGACTTGGGCGATTTAATCTGAGTTTAAGGGAGTCTTCACTGAGTTTATTTTGCAACCGCTTCTAAAGTGGCATAATTTCTTGCTCCCCAAGGGATGTTTCTGAAATCACTTTAAGTTAACCAGAAGACAGATGCTGGCAAAAGTGGCCAGAACAATGGAATGAGTACGAAGTACAAAGTGGCCAGGGGCATATTCAGCTGCATCTTCGATTGGACGGCCAAGCGCCGGACCGAGTAAGCCCCAATAGAAGACAAGAGACAACAGAGAGGGGGAACCGGCAGCCTTGTCATCTCAACTCAAACACTGGCATATTCCCGATCTCGCTGTCGAAATGGACTCTAGCCACTATTACTGCCTTCGCGAGCCATCCCACGAGATACGGCTACTCGATCTTCTCCAGGCAACTGCTTTGGGAGACCTAAACGGCCGTGTACGACGATTCAGCATAGGCAGTGCGCCTGCATTTATTTCCGTCTCGCATGTCTGGGGAGACAAGAAAGCAGAACGGGCCATGTCCCTTGAGTCAGGCTGTGGAGTCAGGAACCTACCAATCTCTCACAACCTTGAATCCTTTCTCGTCAACATGCTCTGCCATGCACCTGAAACCCTGCCTCAAATCTGGGAAGGCAATGAGAGGCTGCCAATGTGGATCGACATGATCTGCATTGATCAGCTGGACAATAAGGAGAAGGCGTTGCAGATTCCGCTGATGCGAGATATCTACTCAAAAGCGAGGTTTGTGGTTGTGTGGATTCATGAATACGACAGCTATTTGCGTTATGCATTTCAGCATTTGCGTCGACTCAGTTCACATCATCCGGACGACGAGATCCCTTTTGATCCTATGGGCTGGGATGCGATTCGACGCCTGCTTGGTTGCGAGTGGTTTCATCGACGATGGGTGATTCAAGAATCGGTTCTCCCCAAGACCGCCATCTTTCTCTGCGGGTCGGACTCAATTTCCATGGGCGATATGTTTAGGGGCATCGACATGGCTGTTAAGTCGCTACTTGCACGGCCAAGACCGATGAAGAAGCTCAAGCGTGGCAACACGGGCGAAGTACGGCCTGTTAGGATGTTGAGAGAGCTAAGGCAGGCATTAGAAACAGATCGAAATCAATTTGGTCTTTTCTGGCTGATGGAGCATCTCCGTTTCACCCGAGCAACTTTTGCCCACGACCAGATCTATTCGTTACTGGGTGTTTGTAACCCAAGGGAGGCTGATGCAACTTTGGTTCGATATGATCTTGAGCCCGAGGAGGTCTACAAGCGTTCAGCCATGTTGCATGCAGATATCCATGGCAACTTGGAGTTTCTTGGCCTCTGTGCTCCTGAGCAACGCGACACCCTCTTCTCTGGATCACCTGGTAACCCAGTTTTGCGTGCTTTCGCGGGTCCTTCTTGGGTGCCTAACTGGCACTCACAGAGACTGAGGCGTTGCCTGGGTCTCAGCCATATCGACCACGATGAGAGTTTCTTCAACGCCTCTGAAGCAATTCCTTTCAACCCTTCATTTGATGGAGAGCAGTTGACGGTCTCGGCAGTCTTGATTGATAAGATCAGTTCAATAGCTGATTTCCGTCCTCGCGATAGAGCCGCTGACTTCTCAGATGCCAACTCAAAACTGTATCAGCAGTATCTGGACTTCTGGATGACTCCAGTGGATGAGCCCGCACCTTATTCAGATGCCGTCAGTCGGGCAGAAGCCTTCATCCGAACTTTGAGTCTAGATGGGATTTACCTGGAGCCCGCACCCTCACCTGATGATATTCCGACAATCTTCTACAACTGGTGCAGTGGATCATCACTGTGTAAGCGGCTAGAAGCGTACGGGTTCAAGCCCAAGAGCAGTGGCACGGGACCGGGACAAAAGGCATTTATCAGAATGAAGCGCCTGGTATCCTGGGACCCTATCATTACTTCAAAGGGTTACATGGGCCTTGGTCGGGAGGGTGCTGCGATTGGTGATGAGATTTGGCTCGTTGGGGGCTGTAGTACCCCCGTTTTGCTGTCCCCTAGCAGTCCGCAACGATATGAAGTGAAAGGGGAGGTTTTCCTTGATGGGTTCATGTTTAAGGGGCAATTTGTGGAATCAAGCTACCAGGACTGGAAAGTTGAGCGAATAGTTCTGGTATAGAGGATGATGGATAGCTATCTGCTCCATTGTTTACAGTTGAAAAATGTAGCTGGACGCTTATATCACTCGGAGAATCTAGGTTGTTCTCCAGGACTGGCAACAGCCTACAACACTCCAACTTTTGATCTTGTTTCTGGGACTGCTTTTGAATCTCCCCTCCGGTATCCATTCTCTAGAATTACTTGAAATCCTTGTCGATCAAAGGAGCGGGCTTTCTGTACTGCGTTAAAATATATTCCTGTCAGCCAATAGTGTATTATTGAGGTGAAGGCTATACGAGTATAATCATAGTTTATGAACGGTCTCTAGTGCCAAAGTCAATTGTATACTATCACCTATGCGAAATACTACAGGAATATGTACCGAACTAAATTTGAGGCATATATATAAAATCTTTGGACTATGACCACAAACAATGACTCGAACTCCTTTCCTCATTATCTCCCCACGGATTCTCAACATCTAGCTTGACTAAGTACTTTATAATGCATGCGTAAGCACTTATTCAGGAGTGACATTCAAGTCATCACCGAGATCGCCATAGTCAGCACGCCGCAATGCGCCCCGCTTTTGCCGCATATCGTCTCCTCAGATAGTATAAAGCTTATGCCTCATCTCTTCAACTACATCTCGATACCTCCATTAGATCTCACCAATCGACAGCATGGCTGAACAACGACCCCCTTTCCCTCCTTACACCAGAGAGACTGCTCACGTCAAGGTCAAAGCGGCTCAAGATGGATGGAACACTCAGTAGGATACCCTCAACTCGTAAGCAAGCATTCTGACTCATATTTCGTTCAAGAGATCCAGCCAAGGTCAAGATGGCCTATACACCTGACTCCATCTGGCGCAATCGTGATACCTTCGTCAAGGGCCGTGACCAAATTGAGAAATTCTTGACGGACAAGTGGAATCGAGAACACGACTATAGATTGCGCAAGGAGCTCTTTGCTTTTGATGATAATAAGGTGAGTCACATTTCTCAGATGAAGCTCAAGCATCACAAATCTCTCGATTCTCCATGTAACCTCTCATCCTGACGCTCGCAGATCGCCGTGCAGTTCTGGTATGAGTTTCGCGATGATGATGATCAGTGGTGGCGATGCTATGGACTTGAGGACTGGACCTTTGATGAGAATGGCTTGATGAAGAAGAGACAGATGAGCGGAAATAATGTCAAGATCAGTGAGGAGGATCGCTGGTTCAAGGACGGCGTTGATGTGAACACTGTCGAAATTGGACCAGAGCACTGGTAATCGCTCTTGTAACTCTGCTTACGGGTCCCCCCCTAGGTCATCAACAAGTAATAGAAATCCCCAACTCGTCTCTTGTCTGCTTAATTCCAATAATGACGACAATCTAAGATTCATTTACTGCATCTCCATCACCGCTCCAGGAAGTTAAGATTATCATCGTCTGATGTTGATAGACATCAGGCAGATGGTCCTTGATATTTTGTTGAGCTAGTTGACATCCAATCACAATTCAGGAGTCCGTTTTGTCCTAGGAGGGGGTTGTTTCGGTGAGTTTGACAAGGGACCGAGGGATGAAACGTAGGATCGACCAAGGTCTTGCATAGACGATCTTGAAACACGGCTAAGGGCAGGGGCATCATTCGATATCTATTCCCCATACATATATTGTCATGCTTCCTCCTTCATCGCTTCGCCGAAGACAACAACACTATCATCATAATACACTTCAGATCGGCCATAATGAGAAGCCCTACTTCCATCCACCTGTTGCTTTTTATGGCCTCGGTAGCCACCGCAGCCGACTCTACATGTGCTGTATGAAACCCACTATCTTATGATTCTTCAATACTAACTCCACGACAGATTGACTGCTTCCAAGGGCTCATCACGAATGGTCCTCCAGCGGGATGCAAAGAGGCAACGAACTATCTTTGCTTCTGCACGATGCCTACGCTGCAAGACAACTTTGTCCAATGCGCCGACAAGACATGCGCCGATGACAAGGACGGAGCCATGACTTGGGCAAATGAGCTTTGCTCGAGTAAGTATATCGACTCGTTGATAAAGACCCTGCTGACAGTTTTCAGAACTTGGAAAGCCTATTGATCTCGGAGGCTCTGGGGGATCTCCCAAGACTGATGAGACTACAGCTGTCAATGTCCCAACTACCAGCGCCAGTGGCGAGGTGAAGCCAACCACTGAAGCTGGAAAGACGACAGATGAGGTGCCGACTGCTACTACAGAGGCCAAGACAGAATCTAAGGTTGAGGAGACTTCAAGCGACAAGACCTCTACGGTCACTTCTGAGTCATCAGCTGGTGAAGCAACCGCAACCTCGATCAAGACGACAGTCAGCAAGCCAAAAGAAACGACCGAAGCATCGGGCAGCGCAGCTGAAGCAACGGCTGATCAGACTAGCGATGACTCTGTTGTCACGATTACTGGGACTGCCGATACCGCTACTGCAACTCCCTCTCCGACCGATGGTTCCAACATCGCCAATTCTGCAGGTCCTCACTTCTACGCTGCAGTTGGTGTTGCTGCCGCGCTTTGGCAATTGCTGTGAAAGTGCACGGCTTGATACTTTCTCTGGCATATTTTTCTGGCTCGTACATAGATGAATAAAAGCCCTTGCGTTGATCGCAATCATTTTTTCGAAGAAATTAATCCCGAGCCGCGTTCGTGAAACATCCCGTGTTTGGCCCTGAAAAGAATTTATGGTCATTGGTCAATTCATCAAATAAACCATCCAATCTCGTTTCGCAAAATGCCATCGAAATGGAAGGATTCAGAGCTCAAGAAACAATTGGTAGAGCTTGGACATTTGATTTAAATTACATGTCTGACACCAATGTTTTGAAACGCATTACAGGGCGGATTTCATGCACGGCGATCACCCGTTTTTGTAGCCGATGGTGTTTCAGCTTGTGATTCCCTAAATTGAACAAGTGAGAGTGTTTTGAGGCCATGGAATTGTAATTGTAACGTTTCCTCGAGACACCGGCAAGTCTCTACTTAATTGGCTGTTCAATCGGTCAAAGATTTCTCATGGCAGCAGGCCCAGTCATGCATAAAGTTGTCACTGATGTTCATTCTTTCGATAATCCGTTATATTCATCACAAAACTTTTTACCGTAGACAAATATAAATCTCGTAGAGTCAATCACATGTGTGACCTCAAAGTTGCTCCCTACAGGCAAATTCCAGAGCAATCATTCCCTCCCTTCTTAGGATCACAGTCATCCGATGGATCATCATAGCAGTACAGACCCTTAGGACACTGCTTTCCAGTAATCCCTCCGCACGTGTGAGGTTTCTTGGGCGCACAGATTCCAGGCTTGTCGCAAGCCATACCGCAGTCACCCGGAGTTCGTGGGTCATCAATACAGTGAGTACTCTTCTTGCAGGGCGGAGGCGGCGTGGCGCGGAAGCCCCCACAGGTCTGATATTCGTTTTTGAAGTAACACATGCCTGAGCATTTGTTGAGGTCTTTGCAGTTGGCCATAATCGGCTTGCAGGTGGTGTCTCCAGGACAGGGTGCGATTTTGCGACCGCATCCTTGGCCAGAGGATTGAGAAGCGGCTGCGAAGCCGATGGAAGCAGCAATGAGGATATTCTGAAACAGCATTGTGAAGTAATGAGAAGGTTGGAATTGGTGATCAATCAGTATTCTTGCGGGGAAGTCGGCAGTTATAAGTTTCTAAATAAGCTTAATCAATTCGAATCAGCCTATCCATACTTAAGCATAGGATTGATCCGTTCATTCACCCACTCCAGCCGCTTCACTTAACCGTGATTACAGTACCACGAGGAAATGAACGCCACCTCGTATAACCACTTTTAATAGTACAAGCCATGACGCAGTACCATCATCACTGCACTTAAGAAAGCCTCAGCTGAAAAGGCATGCCCAGTGGTGATCCATGCCAAAGAGATGATTTGCCAATTTTAGATACGCGGTTTCAGGGCAAGACGCCTCTTTTTGGGCCGCTTTGCGCTATGATCTGCAAGGATCATTCCAGACCAGCCCATTCTCACATCGAGCTTCACGTCTTATGCAGAGGAAGATGCGGATACGTAATAAGTTCTCCAAGTTGGGAAGTTGATTGAAAGGAAGCATGGGATCGATGCAGGAGTCAGCCGACGGCTTGTCGGGAAGAATACTATGTTGACGCATCAGGTCAGCTCACGGGCTTGTGCAAAGGGGACAATGTGCAGTAATGAATTTAACCTATTGGGCGACAATATTAATTTTATGCCACTTTGAAACTACAGAGGATCGGAGGACGAAAGCGATACTCCGATGTTACCTGAGATCCTCGGTGACGTGAGTGTAACAACAAATGCCGAGAAACAGTCTCAAGATCTCCCAAAAGTCATAAACACATCCTAATCTCATCCCAATTATCTATTTTATATACAGAGCTATTTTATTCTATCAGCTTCCTGCTACCATAGGCCTGCTAGTGAGCTTCAAGGTCAAGTGTCACCATTAGGAGATCTCGAGGTCTCCTTAAGGCCCATTATGAAGGGAAGTAGATACAGATTAAACCTGCTCGATACAAGAGACAAAAGGCTGGTGCCTGGTTATTGAGAGAATCATCCATCTTGAGTCTCCGTGCTTGTTGCCTAAACTATATCAGACAGACAAAGTTCTGCCAATCCCCTGGCTCGCTACACCTTGTTGTGAGACGATAAGATTTGCCAAGTTTCGTGAAACATGTTATACCAACCAATAGGGACAGCTTCAGTTCGATTAGACTCGGTGTCCCCGAAGCGCCCTCATATATGCCAACTGATGTCTCTTGGTTCCAGAAACTTTGTGGCGTGTGCAATGACCATTCTCCGCGTTTCCTCTCATAACTCATCCACCCCGAAGCACTCCCTTCATGATGGGTGCCTCCTGATGGGCTGCCTCCTTGTTACTATAGATCTAAAAGTACATTGAGATCGCGGGGACTTTTTCTTGTGCGCTCTCTGTAGACGGGTTGGGTCGGGGTCAAAACGAGTGCAAAAGTCCTTCTCCTTGTTACTCAGATGCAGATCACTGTCAGAGGCAGTGCAATGTGTGCCAAAACCGAAGAGCTTTCTTTTATTCGAGGATCTTGCCCTCATGGTTTGCTTAAGAAGATCATCCGGCACTTCGAGAAGGAGAGGATCGGTACGCCGCACCAGCAACAGTGTTCAGGTTAGGGGTAATTCTTCGACTTTGATGTTGAACCCTCCCCAATATTTCGGCCGTTCGTAAATCTGGAGACTCTCTCGTCCGCTCGCCTTTCGAACTGCATCGCCAGATCGAACCCTCTTTCGCGTCAGCAATTTGACGAAGTACTTCTGCGCCGTGGTTCGTTGTCTTTTCCTCGTACATACTGCGGTACCGCACGCGATATTGATGACGAGTTTGTTGAAGCTCGGTGCTCCGTTCAGTTTCGAAGGTTTTTATAGAGTTTTGCGAGCGAATCGTGGAGTTGGCAAGGCAAATTTCCTGGCGCATTTGAAGTGGTCTTCGCAGGCTCGCACATCTTGACGAGCGGTGGTTTGTTTCGTGTTGGTTGCGATGATGTGCTTCTAATAGCTGGTTTACTGTCGTGTGGTGAAGTTTGTTGAAGATAATTTTGATTTGACAATCACTGAGACTCCAGAGAGTCCATTACAGTGGCTTCCCGGGCTCTTGCCCAGGCACTCTCGACGCTCTTTTTGCTGACACCAGGCCATGCACCCAGCCGACCATCACCCCCGTTCTCTGAGGATATCCACGTCTTAAACCTCAAAATGAAGATATAGATATGCTGATGCCGGGCTGTAGTCATATTAGTGAAGTAGATTGTGACTCTTTTGTGGCAATTCTTAGCTCAGAGTGGCGACTGAGGATTGAGTACATTGAGCAGTATCTGGGACATGGTCTCGAAGATCCAACATGAGCACTCTTCGGCATCGAATCTATTAGTGCTTTAATCTATACCATCTCTACAGTGTGGCCATGTAAGCTCCGACAGCATATTCCATCCTGTGTCTGTCCACGCTGCGATCCACAAGAGGACTGCCTCCCTCCTGGCGCCTATTAGAAGGTGCAATAGCTTTATAAGGTCTGGTATCTAAGACCCTAACAGCTGCCGACGGTTCACCATGCGCGCTGTGGCCCAACGGGCCACGACAACCATGTATTTTTTGTCCTTTTTTGCAATTATGCTCAGGTTCGACAGTTGTACTGTATGGGATTTTCTGACATTTCGGTGACTTGAAATTCTTACTTGCGTGCTATTGTTTGGCTTGAAACGAGAGGTCTTTGTCTACCCATCCTTCATCATGCTAGTCATGACCCGACGGTCATGGTTAACATTGTGTCTTTTTTTGGGCTGCGTGATGGAACTCTATTCAAGGCCTGCAGGTTCGAGAACACTTCGTTAATCAATACTGGGAAATCTCCGGATTGTTCGAAAGACTATAGCTGATTTTGCATGGTAAGGTCTCTGTCTGGCGACGCTTCACCATGCTAGCTTTGGCCGAACGGTCACAGTGAACATGTTTTTTTCTTCTTGTGTTTTGGGATAAAACTCTGTTTTATCGTTCCCAAGTTCGAAAACAGAATCGTCGTGTCGCCTCGTTTGTCGCAGTGCGGTCGACTCCGTCAATCGGGTTATAGGTCGAATGACGCAGTAAGTCCTTGTCTGGCGACGCTTCACCATGCTAGCTGTGGCCTGGCGGTCACAGCGCATGTTTTTTTTTTTTTTAT
>JABSTL010000844.1:0-31186 GCA_013759095.1 Fusarium sp. NRRL 29148
ATGTACTTTTACTCCGTATAAAGACTTATTAAACCTACAAGGAGTTTATTAGTGTTGTATTTCTGAGAAAGGAGCCTTATTTTCTAGAATAGTAAGGTTATTGAAAAGTCAAAATGTCCGAGGTATAGCCAATAATCTAGTAAGGTTATAAAGTACAGAAAAAAGATAAAGAAAAGCATTAAAGTAAGTCAAAAACTTAATAATGAAGAGATTTTATTTAAAAGCCCCCTTGGCTTTTATATATTCTTTTATCTCTTGTTATATCGCCACTAAACTCCTGTCCATACCCATATCTACAAGCATGGTGTATCGCAGACTTACTTTGCACTTCGGGTGTCAACGGCCTGTCGCAACTGGGCGATAACTTCAGAAGGGTCCTTGGCCCCAAAGACAGCACTGCCTGCAACAATAACATTGGCACCAGCGTCGGCAGCCTCATCGATTGTCTTGGGCCCAAGGCCACCGTCGACTTCGATATTGAGCTCGGGGTACTTTTCTCGGAGGGCCTGGACCTTGGGTAATTCCGATGCCATGAACTTTTGGCCGCCAAAGCCAGGGTATACGGTCATGACGAGGACCATCTGTAACTATCTGTCAACTTGGCATGCTTCATGGATACATCAGTGAGACTTACATCAGGTCTCTCCTTCTCGTCACTGTTCTCCAGAATCTCCCACAACACATCGACAGAAGTGTCAGGCTTAATAGCAATACCAGCTAACAGTCCCTGATCGTGGATATATCGAATGAGGGCCTTGGGGTTGGTCTTCTCGCCGGTCTGTTGCTCTGGGCTCTCGGCAGCACTGGAGAAGGCAGCCTCGTAGTGGAAGCAGTAGAGATTGCAGCCAGCTTTCTTGAACTCCTTGACCCATTTCTTGGGCTGGAATCTCGGTGTAAGCTAGAAGTTGCGTCGTGTATTCGCATTCGGAAAGATAATGCCTACCTCTGCAATCATCATATGACAATCAAAGGTGCCCCGGCCATGGGCTTCTGTGGGCTGATCGACATGTCCTCGGATGGATGCAACGACAGGCGGACCGAAAGTTATGTTAGGAACAAAGTGACCATCCCTACGATGTCAGCATAGTTCCTTGACTTCACTACTCGCGACCTACATGATATCGACATGAAGCCAGTCAGCGCCTTGCTCCATAGTACGAGCACAGTCATGGCCAAGCCGAGCAAAGTCAGCTGATAGAATGGAGGGAGCAATGATGGTCTTGGGAGCCATTGTTGGGCGTATACACGATCAAGATGGACCGTCTGAGAGTCACGTTTGATGGTGGAGAGAGAGTTGTCTACAGTATCTTTTGGAGCTCGTCGATGGTGGGGTTAAGCCCAGTGACGTACGGTTCTGGTGGGGTCATGCCAATGGATGGAAGTTTATGTCCTTGGGTGTGTGGGGGCCAGGGGTGTCCAAAGGCCATTGGAGGTTGTCAATAGAGCCGTACTCAGATGTCATGGCATATTGGTAGCCTGTCAGGGGTTTATTATAGAGCTATTGGTCTGTTAGCTGTCAAGAGGTGCATCGAACAACCAGTACCCAATACAATTGATCTCCAATTCTGGCGCTGGTGTAAGCGCTTTGTGTTGACTTATAGAACGACGAAGATGTTACGCGTTTGTGTTCAAAATATTTGTGCCTCATTCAATGAAGCTTTATTGAACTGAAAACTTAGTCCTCATTACGACTGAATCTCCAACAGATAATCTTCTCCGCCTAACGCCCCCAGCCCGTCTACCCGTTTAACCTTTCCCCTCTCACAACTCTTTGAGCAGTACAGTCATCATTCGCCTAACTAACACAGTGGTTTCACTGATAAGAGCCCCGCTAGGCAAAGGTACAGAGCCCTCCACTGAGAGCCATCATGACAACCCAACGCCACAAATCTAGCCGCATGCGCCACAACCCATGAGTTCAATTTTGCGCTAACGATTTATTACGACATCCAGCGGGAAAGCGCCCTCTAAAGCTCTACTTGCCCGGAACGACCATCTTATTTTTTATTAGTAGACTCTCCCACCTCTGATATTCATTTCAGCGCATAGATTCCTGCATAGGTACGCTCTTTCTCCATACCTTTGTTCTTTAATGCCCTGAAGCATGCGACTCTCTGTTTCTTCTCCCGCCGTACGCGACGTTTCTCGGCTTTGTGTCCGGTGTCAACTCCGAGCTCGCCGAGCTTCAACTCTTGTACCATCGCATCGGCCGGCTGTCTCAACGACGCCTACACGACATCATTTAGCTCTCGCTGTGGCGTTTCGGGGCCCAGCTGCGAACAGAGCTCATACCCGCGGTGTATCTAGTGCCGCACAGCCCGAGCAAGAACCGGCCTCGTCCAGTGCACCACCGTCGACACACTATGACTTGTTCCCCGAGACGCTTCCCGATGGTCCTCCTCCAGCAGGACACTTTCCTATCGACACTCGCGCTTTGCGCCGTGAGTTTCTCCGTCTGCAAGCTCGGGCTCATCCGGACATGCATCCTGCTCAGGACAAAGCTCGTGCCGAGGCCATGTCAGCACGCATAAATGAGGCTTATAAGACGCTTTCTAACCCTCTTCTTCGAGCACAATATCTACTCTCTCTTCGAGGCGTCGACGTCGCCAACGATGAGACCCTCAAGGTAGAAGAGCCAGAACTATTAATGCTTGTGCTTGAGGCACGCGAAGAGATTGAGGATGTCGAGCACGAAGAGGATCTGGATCAACCTCGTGCCGCGAACGATGCACGGATTGCGGAGAGCGAACAGGTGCTCGAGCGCGCGTTTCAGCATGATGATATCGAGGCTGCGAAACATGAGGCTGTGCGTCTGCGCTATTGGGTCAATATCAAGGAAAGTTTGGATAACTGGGAGAGGGGCCGTCATGTTGTGCTACAGCATTAAATAGACAGAAACGAAAAGTCGTGGTGGTATTGCTTGAGTACCACCCAGCTTCTTGATATGATAAAATAAATATGTGACCAGACTTGTCCGATGTATCATGAGCGCTGCTTTGAAGACACTTCCATGGTTTCACTTGACGACAGCATCTTTCAATGGGAGCAGACTCACACATGGAGCTTTCTCTTGGAGCTATGTATCAAGCAAGCTTTTTGCATTCGAGGCAGTGGATTGCTTTACATCAATCTTGGATCGAAGATATAGGACGTGATACAGGGATTTAGGCGTTTTCCTTATCCTGCAACCTCGAGATGACCGATCAACTCGGAGGTGAGTTGCCTGGCATTGAGTTCACGGTACTTGTGAGCTTTGTATATCATTGCTTGAATATCTCCCTAAGGTATTTGGTGAGATGGTAGATCGCGATTTCCTATGGAAATCAATGTCCGGAAGTTCATACAAGAAATAACTTTAGCTCAAAGCTACTCTTCATCCTCAATAGTAATTATTGTTATTTGTTGGTACAGATAGTAACAACTTTGTCATGATTTGACTTTCATCATATATCCAAACGCTAAGGGTTCCCACTTATGCGCCGGCAAATTATATAGTATACCCGTCATATGCCATACACTCATACGCCTATGCAATACATACGCCTCCACGTACATTGGCTTATCTTTGGTAGGCTGGTAGCTGCTCTCCATCGATATGCCTTGAAGTCCCAGAAGGTCCCGCGCTAGATCCGTAACCTGGAAAATCATCATAATCATCCACCACTGGGGCACTTGGTGCGCTTGCTTCCGCATCAGCTTCCACCTCCCTCGATAGGCCTTCGTCTGCTCGTCGTTGCACATCCTCGGGAACGTCTGGCGGTGCACTGGCTTCGTTCAGAAGCCGTTGACGTTCCAGTTCCTGTTTGTCTTCAACAGCCCCTGGGAGAAGCACTGTAGGCAAGTCAACATCGTCTTCTAAAGGGGCCGATGGCCCCGCATCGGGGGCACTTGGAGCATTGGGAGCATTTGAAACAAAGCCACCACCGAGATCAGGAACTCGGGGCGTATCCTCTGCATCGTATATATCTTCGTCATCGTGACTTGTCGATGGGCCCGCTTCCAGCGGTTGACTTGGTAGAAGTCTTGTTTCTGCTTGTCTAATCCTCTCCTTCTCGGAAAGATTGTTCTGGTTAAGGATTTCAGGAGGTGGGATGTATGAAGGCGCGACTGGAGAGGGAACAGGGCCGTTAGAATTTGACCCAGCAACGCCTCGAGGCCGGAGCGACGGGTGTTGCACCGGGACTACTTGTGAATATGGCTGTGGGGGATGAGAAGGGATCGTTGGAAGTCGGCTCCCATTGGCCTGTGATGGAAAATAACCTCCAGGCGAGAGTGGCGTGCTGTTCGAGTATGGCTCAAGGGGAGGATCGTCGGCATAATTTGGTTCTTGGCCTATCACCTCTTCTTCATCGCTTTCAAGAATCTTTACGCTTCGCGAAGTGGGCGAAGCTCTCGACTTTTTCTTCCCGCGAGACGAATCAGTTGTGCCAACGACTGTTTCCATCGACACCGCGATAACGCCCTTTTCGTGGCGCATCTGAGAAGTGTCTGCAATATTAGCACCTCTTCTTGGCCCATATGTATGATTGTCTGCACTTCCATGGCCATAAGGTCCGAATCTGGCTGGGCCAGTTTGCATTTGATTTGACAATCTCCCGCCGAGGTCAACAACTACCTCAACCACATACTTGAAGCTGATCATCTCTCCAGGTACACCTTTTATTGTCGGAAACGAGTCGTCAGGTAGCTTGACGGTCACAGTGACCGACGTTTGCATGGTGTTAGGGTCGATGATTAGTGGTGCTATGTTCTGGTCAAGATCCTTACGGAATATGCTTGTAGAACTCGAAGATGTCAACGAAAGACCCCCCAAACCGGTCCGAGATCGCGGAAACACATCCTCCTTATCAATGCGAGCTACATCGTCACGACTTAAATTCTCGTCAAACAAAGCACTCGGTGGGTTGCTGTCGATCTTGCCTTGTCTGAGGAGTGTTACAATCACACCAGTCATGCTCTTCACCCGTTTAGTATGTTGAACCGTGACCCGCACGGAGACAGCATCACCCGGCAAGCAACCGCCCTTCAGCAGCTCGACTGTCGCAGTAATCGTCTTTTTATCAACTGCTTGTTGCTTAGCCGATGTGAGTGTCCCGACCTGGGACAGTGCGGCTTCCGGCCTACTCAAGCTTGTGCTGTTGCTGATGCCACTTTCGCCGCTGATTTCGCTTCGCATATCGCTTTGTATTGGACTTCTCGGATTCGTCACCTGCTCACGAAGGTCTTCCGTTGGTGTTTCTAAAGGATCTTGCTCCAAATTAAGTTCGTTGATCTCGGAGGGAGCTGCAGCTGATTTGTCCACCATCATGGACTTTCTCCTACGATTTCGTTTCGATATCGGTTCTAAGAAGATGGTGCGCGGCCGAGGGACGGGCAGCAGTCCAACATCCACATTCTCTACTAACATAACTTTTCGCTCGCATGATGATGTTGGGGTAATCGATGTTGGCCGTGTCAGCGTGGCAGTTACCATATATGAAACGGTCCCGCGCTCGAACTGCATAGTAAATTAGTGATAAAGGAATAATTGAGGAGAGCAGCAAACCTACGTCAATACTGCTTGGAAGCCCTTTGTCAGGAAAAAGTAGATCAAAACCGAACTCGTATCTCCCAGGTTCCAGCCTCCCCTCGCCGCTTAATACCTGCTCGTCTTGGAAAAGGCTTGCGAGACCATTGCCGTGATATCGTGGGCGCGCCGAGTCCCCATTCTGCGGTAGCACGATACTTCCTTGCGCTTTTGCGACCGAAGTCGGATCCTTTAGGACACGGACATATCCGTGTAGCGAAACGGTTAAATGAGTAATGCGAACAGGTTTTACGACAACTATGACGACAGCACCACGGACATTATCGCCAGCACTGTAACGACGGTGCGGTTCCTCAGCACGAATATGAAAGTCGGTGATATTGCGATTCCGATTGCGCAAAGGGAGCGAGAGAGGGAGGCTCAGTCGCGAAAGAAATCTTGGGCGCGTAGAAGAGGTGGTAGATGCGGTGGGGGAGGTAGCTCGCGGGGCGGCAGAGGTCGCCGAGCCAGCAGACTCGGCGGGAGAAGATATCTCGAGGTCCGTAGGCGTATTTTGAACGCTAGGGTTCGCAGGAACAGGAGCTCCTGTGGGATTGGAGATCGAGGGAGAAGATCTCGACCGGCGGCCCATTCCCAGATGTGGTGCCAAAGGCATAAGAAGGACCAGGATCCGAGGTCGAGAGCGACGTCGAGCTCAGAAAACCGACGTCGCAATCCTTAGAGCGAGAGCTCGCAGCCTCTTTCTCTAGATTGTTTTTAAGTCTTATCGGGAAGCCGTTGAATCGTATGTATGCAGCGGGTACGAACGTTGAAGCAGAGGCGTTTCAGTCTGTGTGGGCGCGTCGGCGGCGGTTGCGGCTGCGTGTTCTAAGCCTGCAGGAGGGGTACAAGAGGGTGCGAGATCGACATCCAAGAAATCGGCCGAGAATATCAATAACAATAAACCCAATCAGAAATACAAATACTATACACTATAGATGAGCTGAGGTAGAAAATGTGACCTGAGTGAGCGAATGACGAGTATTGGGTCGTGGAGGCGGAGATGGATGGCGGCGGTAGCGACAGCAAGTAGAAGCGACGGACGATACTCAGTGTCTACTGGGGCACTAACTAGCACTGCCTTAGTACCTGCGATAGAAGGTTTACAATCGCGGGATGGACGGGAGGGGATGGAAGAGCCAATTGGAAAGGTACCTTCCTAGCTTCCTAGCGGCTGCAGAGGTCCCCGTAGACTGTAGTGGTCCCTAGCGCCTCCCGAATGGTGTAGAGCAAGATGGAGGTGCGGCTGGAGCTTCTTGGGATAAGAGAAGTACTTGTAACCATTTTCAGGCGCCGCGAATATATACGAAGTGGGCATGGCTATGAAATCTCCTATGCAAAGCACATCCCCCGATTGAAAATGAAACTTCTGTCAACTGGGCATATGACTTGATCTACCATATTAGTACAGTCATGTACGGACAGCATCTCGAATCTGCCCTACCCAGATTGTCAGCCTGCAGATGCCAAGGCTTTGTAGAACATCGCACCGCCAAGAAAAAAGCTTGGTTAAAATCTCGACGAGCTTGGCTCACATATCCTGCCAAATGTCTGGGTCATGGATGGTAAAAAGTGACAGGTCTGGCGACTAGCGGAAACGGCCAGCTGAGTGCATTTTGTTGTCGAGGCTGCCATAGTCACAGTTGGACTACCGTTGCCCTGTGCCTTTACTATCTCTGAGTATCTAGCTGTTCCCCGCTTGTCAGTTCTAATGCCATCCTCCAGAATGGATGCAAAACTACCTTGCGCAGTGTTCCTTGCCAACCACATCCATAGGATTAGTCTACATAACATGCGGCGCGGTTATGGATCTGGTGCAGCCGCCATTGCTGGCCATGACGCGACACACACGTTCCTGAGTGGAACCTTGTCGTGGAGTGAGGCCAACGAATCCAAGGTTGCAATATCCGTATGTGCTTATGATATCTTCAAAATATTGCAAGGGTGTATCGCATCTGGCTAGATAGGCAGACAGGGTTCTCGACTGTTATCGACACTGCTATAAGGTATCGACAAGGAGCCATGTCACTCAATCATTGCAATGATCCTATGAGGTGGTTTTCAATATATTCTTTTGTTCTATGTTATCATGTGTTGTTGACTTTCTAGTCCGTTCGTCCACCCCGAGCAACTCTAACGTTATCCTGCGAATCAAACAAATCTCAAATACAATTACATAGGTACTTGGTATCATTATCCATCTAAAGAGTTCTGGAATCCCGTCCAGACCCATGTTACCGCCGGGCCCAGTATGATACAAGACAATGATAACTCATCGTTGATAACTCAAGCCAAAACGCCATTCAGTGTTATGCCATGATACCTGTCCGTTGAATGCTTTTGCAGTCTAATCCAATGCTTCTCCACTCAAAATACTTTTTAGGATGCCTGCGCCAGCGCCATCGGCGACAGATTCGATCTCTTTTTCTGCAACACAGCTCGTGATTCTCCGCTCATCTCCACTTGCGGCAAGAGTCTTGCGACCTCGCTTGCTGGGTGTTTGTGGTGCGGCAAGGCTTCCGCTTTTTCCATCGGATGCGTTGACTAACCCCAATGTTTCGAGACTGCCGGCAACCTCGCGGAATTCAGAACTCGATAAAGGGTGCAGAACCGAATCGCGGGTACAGAGCTGACAGTAAGCATCGAATAAAGTCTTGATAGTCGGTGCTAAAAACTTCTTCTTGGAAAGTGTGGCGCCGTTGTTGGTCATCTTAGCAGCAGCTCGAGTTCGTTTCTCATAAGCTATCAAGGCACAGAGTGCTGCCTTCTGCTGGAGGTTAAGTGCCTTGAGTCGTTGGGTCGTTCCGTTGCTGAAAGCTGCTGCTGTGATTTTGTTCAGATGCCCAATTGATGCTCGGGGTGCAGTTTCTGCTGTAAGAGCCTTCAAAGAATTCGCCATTAACTGAAACATGGTCTTTGAGCCACCGGATGCGCCGTTGATGTTTTCCCCAAGAGGTCGTTTCGAAGGGGTCATCTGTAGAAGTTCTTCCCTCGCTTCTTCTTCGTACTTCTGACGAGTTTCGGTCTCGATTAAGTCAAGTGCACGGCGACAGATCTCAAAGGCTTTGCGAAGGTCTCCGGTCTGACTCGAAACCTTGCGGGAGCAGAGTTCAATAGCAGCAGGGTGAATGAATGGCACATGGCCCTCCTTTCCATCAGCCGGCATCAGGGACCTAAGTCTCATGGTGATAATGTTCTTGACCTGGGCTGCGGTATAGGGCAGGAATGGTAGGAGATCAGGCTTCAGGTTCTTGGCCTTGAGTCGAGGAAGGAAACGATCAGTCAAGTCCAGGGCGTTGGCAATACCGATAAGAATCAGGCATGAGTTCCTTTGTAGCGACCATTCAAACACGCGATACAGACTTTCCAGGCCCATCGTTAAAATATGGTCGATCTCATCCAGGGTCACAAGATAGACGGTTGCCGACTGTGTCTTGGGCACAAACATAGCTTGCAAGCTCGAAATCGCATCTGCTTCGGAAGAGTCGAAACCTTGGCCAAGTGCGCCGAGAAGTGTGGTATAGAGATCTTTAGAAGATTTGACACTCATGCAGTTGACGTATGCCGACATGACACCTTTGTGGTTGGCAAACTGTCGACTTATCTCGGAAATCATGGCACTTTTGCCCGTGCCTGGTGGACCGCTCACATAAAGGCAACCGTTGGGGGTAGGGGAAGAGCATCGTCCGAAAAACTCCATTAACCGATTTCGTTCCGCATCCCGACCGATAAGTTGGCCAGGCTCAGCTCCACGGGCAAACAATTGTCGTGCTGAATGGTAAATGGTTTGGATGGTGCTTGGTGAGAGTGGTGTTTGTGGTGTGAGTCGCTTGAAGAGTTTGCCTGCCGACATGACAGCATGCCGAGGCGTAGTAGGAGGCACCGAAAGTGCATCTCGATGTCGGGGTGTCGAGGGTGTAACAGGATTCTGCTTTGTGGATGCTTGTGAGGGAGACTTTTGGTTCCGAGCAGGGAGCTCAGCCAATATGTCGTTTTCTTCATCATCGTCAAAGGGAGAGTATGCAGGATCTTGGTTCTCGTCGTTGTATGAAACAGTCTTTGCAAGGCGGCGACTTCGTTTCGTAGGAGTAGCCACCGGGCAGGGCATATCTTGAATGATAATTTAGTAAAGGAAGGCTCTGGCTCCTTCCGCCGGCTGAGACTCACCAGTTTCATCAATGCCGCGGGCTCTCTTTCCTAGTGTTGCTCGAGCCATGACTAGAATGGTTCCTTCCAACGTGTAGATATGCAGAGTTGTAAGCAGAAAGCACTTTCCGATAATCAGTGGTATAGGGTTGTGAAGATCTGGAAGTTGCAAAAAGGGTGCTTGCCGAAACCAGCTGCAAGTTGTCCTACGTCGAACATTAAGAATGGAGCCCCATTTGGGTACTCAGGGCGCTTCGCGCCACGATATGGCATAAGACGTGTTGAAGTCGCGTAGAAACGCGACCTGCGGGCCACGATCAATTAAGCATGTGGTCAGTGCACTAAGACGCGGTTAAGTCAGCCACTCTCATACGCAAATAAAGACCCAGGCCCCAGAGACTTGCGGCGGAGACCGTAGCTGCGCAGTAACTACTGAAATTCGGTAGCGTCTGTGGATACACGCTAGCGTGAGCCATTTCTCTCATTTGACTGATGAGGCTATCTAATAAGATGTCAGATCTTTTTTTGCTTGTCTGGCCAATTACAGAGCCTGTATCTGCCTAGCCTGCATCCATAGACGCTACCGAATGTCATCAGTCGCTGCGGAAGAACATATAGTAGTAGGTACCTACCTACTCAGGTACTCTGTACGGTGTACCTAGAGAGCTACTTCCCTCGCACGTACCATTCGTTGCTTAGAGACGAGTCGCAAGAAATTTCCCCTTGTCTCATTGGAGTAGCCAATTCGCAACCGAGAAGCATGGGCAGTTCTACTCTGTATACTCCGTAGATTCATGACATCTAATTCGATCGTGAAGGAACCATTATACGCTCTGCATCTGAGTTTCGAATCTGTCAGCCCACTCTACACCCAATTAATGATCTGACAACTCCGGGCCTCGGCATTGGATATTTCCGCCCAAGAATGGATTACGTCATTGCCCTTCAGTCGTTTGACATTATCATGCAACTGAGATACCTCTAAATTCAATAGTCCCTGCTCATCTCTCATCTATTTCCAACAAGATCGTCAACCGTAAAGTGCTCATCATGACTACATATATTCCCGCGCTCACACTGCCCGACGCGGTCTTCTTGAAGCCCGCCCTATCAGTCTTGCTGCCCATTGGCCTTGGGACAGCCGTTGGCTTCAGTGCCACTCGTGAGTTGGCCTTTTTACCCATATCAATCGATCACTATTGACTGATTCATTGTCTGGTTTTAAGAGACTCAGAAGACCTACCTTGCTCTCAAGAAACCTTCGATTCAACCTCCACCATGGCTGTTTGGCCCTGTCTGGACCGTCCTCTATGGGTGAGGATCGCCAAAGTCATCGATGTTCATAACTAACCCTTCTCAGTCTCATGGGTTATGCCGCCTACCGAGTTGCTGACATTGGCCTTTCTCCATTCTCAGGCCCTGAGACTATCGTGAATACTCGACGTGCAATGACGCTCTACTCAATTCAACTCGGCCTCAACCTTATTTGGACCCCCCTCTTCTTCGGCCTGTATCGACCAATTGAGGCGTCGATTGATATTGTGACCCTGCTCGGCGTCAATGGCTACCTAACTTACCTCTACAGCTCCATTGATTCTGTTGCTGCGTGGAGCCAAGTTCCCTACCTCGCCTGGCTCAGCTTTGCGACCTATCTATGCACTACCATCGGTCATTTAAACAACTGGGACTTGAAGGCCAAGGAAACAAAGGACGAATAAGCACAGCTTGTGATTAATATAGTTCTGTTCAAGTCATGGGTATTGATTTATAAACATGGACTGTTACATGCTGTTGCGTTTGTGTTGTTTCAAAGCCAAACTGCTCTATTCCCTAGAATCAAAAGTATCGTCCTTACTATCATCTGTCGACCTCAAGATGAACAGATAGATACCCACCCTCTATTGGTGCTCCAATTCACTAATCGACATTATGTCAAACCAAAATTTGAACGCCATAGATGCTTTGACCAGTCGCTGCTATCCGTAGATAAAATTTCCTTCCAAAGTGATAATGAAACTTGATCTATCACACACATCATCTCGGCCACTTTCCTTTTCCGTGATCATCAAAAAGGAAAGTGTCGCTTCATCCCATCATAAACCATGAATATGAAAGCAGAGCTTGGTGCAGATCGGAGGCATGTAATACCACAGCCACGGTACATGCCTCGTATCCCATGTTGTTTCCAAAGCATCGCTCCTTCTTTCCAGAATGTACGTCGTTGGCGTAGATCACCGACAGTCGAAGTTTGCATGCGTGATTTGATAGTATCTGCAGGAAAAAAGAGGAAGTTGTATGACACACCCGCCGATGCGCCGGCAATTGCTTGCTGCCAGAACGGTAAGGGTGTATCAAGAATTATCTGCTTTTCAGTTGCTGAATTCGCGGTCTTCGTCTTGAGCTGGTAGAACATGCTTGTTACAGTCTCCTTGGCACCAAACCAAGCAGAACCACCACCAGCCTCTCGAATCAGTGTACCAAGCTGACCATGCCAAAAGCCCCGAAGGCCTTCATGGCGAAAAACCTGCTTGATGACAGGTATAGGGCGGAGAGGAGGACCGGTAGATCCATCAGCCGACATGGGAGCCTGAATCCTACACTTGACAAGCTCAATTGGAGTGAGGACAAACGAAGTGAAAGCTCCAGAAAATGCACCTGTCAGCCAGAGATACGGCAGTGGGAGTCCTTGTTCTCGGGGGACTAGGCTACTCGTGAACAGTAATTCACGACCAAGACTCTCAAATAGAAATAGACTGCTTGTTTCTGCTGCAGCACCCACTAAAGGAGCTGTGATGCCACGATACAGCCCTAAAACTCCATCACTTTTGATAGACTGCCGGAAGCAATCCAATGGACCAGAATATCTCAGGGGGAGATGATCGGGCTGACTTTGTAACCGCACTTTGACCGTATCGAACGGATACTCGATGTATTTGCCCACAGCGCCAGCAAACTGATGAAAGTCAGTATTCGAAGAACTGGCTCAGATAAAGCCACATACCGATCCGCATAGTACATCTTCGAATGCCTCCATAAGCGCCGTCTTTTCCTTGAGGGAGAAGTTGGGCGCATGGCCAGCAACCTCCACAGCTACAGGACTAGGCTCCATGGAAGCGGTGGCGCTAATCAATCGCGATCTCGCCAGGAGAATTACGGGCGAAGAGGAACGGTGTATAGTATTGAGTACCCCTATTTAGGGTTGATAGGGAGTGTTGGAAAGCGGTGTCGTGACTACCTAGTAGGTACCGTCAAAAAGCTTCGAAGGAGGGGGGACTCCAGTGATAATATACGCGATCGGAGGATGGGTCCAATAAGGTACCTTCGTTGAGGTAAGGCATGTAAATAAAGACCAAGGCTGCAGTTTTTGGGGCACTTGGTGCCTTTGAAATCGATGTATCGCCGAGTAGTAGCCAAAAGCTACCTACATAGGTGGTTGACAAGCAGACAAATTTGAGATGTTCAGGGTGCGGGATGCATCGGATGTAGCTGTGCTATGCGTTACTGAAGAACAGTCGCAGTCAGTGGAACGACCGCCGAAAGTCGGTAAACGAGGATTGGAAGGGTATGATTTCCTCGCAGCTACAGGGCAAGCTAATCTGTCAAGGTGCAAAGCAACTTTGTGGGCAATGGCTGTGACATATAATCGCCGCCCTGTGCTGCGAATTGGCAAGGTGAACCGTCATGCAGAGAGATGCTTGCTGTTGGGGTCGTTTTCGGGTATCGGGCCCCAAAGAGAAAATTCTCTTGACATTTCTGCATGTGACATCAGATCGCCCGCTTTTGCGAAGGCCAAGCCAATCATGTTATAGCTTCCTTTATCAGATCGAACCTGCACACCTTGGAACTGGATGTTTCAAGGGTTCTGTTACGTTCAGCTCGTATAATTGTGGTTCAGCAGTGGGTGAAAGGGTTTTCTCAATACTGTCTGATTAGGTGCTGCTCCGGGTCAAATGGATCCATTTGCAAAGTTGATCTCCATGATCAATTGGAATCACCCTGTAATATGTATTGAACCTTGACCCCTTAGGGAAGTTTCCTGACTAGCGTCCTGCATGTTGATCGCTGATTGATAAGATTGCCCACTCCGACACCGGTGCATCAACCGAAGACCAGGAAACGTATAAGCCAACCAAACCCTAGTTGCACCTTAGGTAGGTAGTCTAGTAGTCAAGGATAAAATTCTGCATAGGTGGAAAACTTCCTTGACAAGAACCTTTGAAGTCTGCCAAGCAACCATCTCAGGCACTATTTCCACATCAACAACCCGCGGCGAAAACAATCCACTCGGTCAAGAAACGACCAGTATTCTCCGACTTCCCTCCTACAATTTGGGCCATTTCTTGCTACCGACCATTGCATCGGAAATCCAGACCGATCTAAAGCCAATTTACGTGCTCCGTAAATACTCTAGTATATTGGCTTGCCACGTATGACCCTGCACCTGAGAAAGCATCTCTCACCTTCGCATCTGATATTCGGTTCGGTTTAAATATTCTCCACCACCTCCAGAATGATAGTGGGGCAGCGGGGTGATCGCGTTTACGCGACACGACGCGACTGCAAGTTTAATTGATTCCATCTGGTCTGGGGAATCTGTTTACCTAGGACTTCAATACACCTGGACACAATCGTTCCCAAGCAGCCGGCACAATACTCACTCTCAGTATGACGATGACACAGAATGCCGCGGATTCCAAGCCTTCCAACGGCTCACAGTCGATCAACCACGAAGAGAATCAATATCTTGATCTTGTCCGAGAAATCCTTGAAAGCGGCGAGCGTCGACCGGACCGGTAAGAGAACGTAACAACTATTACCAGGCAACAATCTAATAATCTAATAGCACAGGTACTGGTACATACTCCATCTTCGCTCCTCGGCCCCTAAAATTCTCTCTGAATAAGAACGGAATCCCCATTCTTCCTCTCCTTACTACAAAGCGTGTCTTCACCCGAGCAGTCATTGCCGAGCTCCTGTGGTTCATTGAAGGCAACACTTCTTCTAACAGCCTCAGTGAAGCTGGCATCAAAATATGGGATGGCAATGGATCTCGCGAATTTCTTGACAACCTTGGCCTCAATCATCGTGAGATCGGCGATCTCGGCCCCGTGTATGGCTTTCAATGGCGACACTTTGGTGCCGAATATATAGATGCAAAGACGGATTACACAGGTCAGGGTGTAGACCAGCTTGCCGAGATCATTCACAAACTACGAACCAACCCTTATGACCGCCGCCTGGTTCTTTCTGCTTGGAACCCTGCCGATATGAAGAAGATGGTTCTGCCACCTTGCCACATGTTCGCGCAGTTCTACGTCTCCTATCCTCGGAGCAAGGATGACGACTCGGGAGCCAAGCCTCAGGGTCAGCTTCATTGTCAGCTATATCAGAGGTCATGCGATATGGGTTTGGGAGTTCCCTTCAACATTGCCAGCTACGCGCTGTTAACTCATATGCTTGCCCATGTTTGTGCACTAGTTCCCGGGAGCCTCACTCATGTCATGGGTGACGCTCATGTGTATCTGGACCACGTTGACGCCCTCAACACACAATTAGAGCGTGAGCCACGAAACTTCCCCGAGTTGGAAATTTCGCGAGAAAAGGGTGGAAGTATCGACGGATGGAAAGCGGAAGATTTCACCATTAAGGGCTACGACCCCCACAAGACGATTGCGATGAAAATGTCTGTATGATTCGTGTAATAGTGTGGTGTGCTATAATCTATCGAAAGCTTGATAGACGGCGTTGTCATAATTAAATAACGAGGAGTCGTGTTGACTCCCGCGTGCGCTTTTATGCTTATTGAGATTGAATGTTGCTTCGTACCGAAACCCGATTGTCATGCACACTAGTTCCTGCATGTGTTTATTCGTATATGCTTCCTGAAATGATTGGTACGACAGCTCAAGATGCTAGGGCCCATCACTTCTTATCGTTCCATCAGATGGTGATGTTTAAATCAGAATGAAGAACAAGAGTGACAACTCGGGAGCACGCGGGATGTTGATTAATAATTTACAAGTTATACAATGGCTGGTGCATTTGTGTGCAATCAACACACTTATCCAGATAACCGTCCGAACCCAGGAGTCGTGAACCCTGACATTGCGATGCTACACTGAAAAGGCATCTTACTGCTTCTTCTTGGTGGAGGCCTTGCTAGGGGAGCCCTCCTTCTTTTCCGAGGCCTCCTTGGCATCGACAGCGGCGGCGTCATCAGCTTCCTTCTTCTCAGCATACCACTCGCCAACTTGCAGAACGAGAATTCCAACAAGAACAAGGGCAAGAATGGTATTGCTGGCCGAAAGAACCTTCAAGCTGTCCTCACGACCCAAAATAAGCTCGCCGCTCTCGCCCTCATGAGTCTTGCCATCGAAGCCGTCGTTGGTCCAGATCTCGGCACTAACACTTCGGAGAGCCTTGACAATGTTGGCGACGTAGACACCGAAACCAATCAGGTAGAGAATGAGGGACGCGCCGTCAAACAGGAAGTTGGCCTCGCTGGGGCGGAAGAGCTTAATGAAGAAACCGATGAAGCCGATAGAGATGACAATGTGGAGGATACGGCTAATGAGCGCCGGAGACTGGTGTACAAATTTCAGGTGTGTTTCGAGGTGATCGAAGAAGTTATCGGGCACAGGAGCCTTGGTCCATAGAAGAGGGAAGTCGTAAGGGAATGAGGCAAAAAGGATGCCCAGGAAGAAGCACACAGCTGGAGGTATGGATCAGCACGAGTGTGACGAGTTGGTCACAATACGGGCAACTCACGAGCGATGATCATAAAGGTGGCAAATGAACCGGATCCATGGTAATTCTTCGACCTGGTGTTCTTTGAATAGTCGATGAAGGAGGTCATGATGATTGAGTTGGAGGGGGCTTTGTGAGGCAAAAGAGTTTGTCGCAAAATGCGGAGTTGCGTAGGAGGTGTCCCGTGATAGCTGGACAACTACAATGCGCGACAATTGAGGCAGATAAGGAATATCGTAGCGCGCTCGAGATCGAACTCAGTGATAGTGACGATGGACGTATAGGATAGATGTGGAGGAGGAGAAGAGAGACGTGAAGAGAGGTGGTGGGACGAAAGTAAGGGTACCACCAGGCTAGGCTAGCGGGCAACCTACCTTAGGTACCTTCCAAATCGGTGGTAGACTGGAGATTTGTGGAGTACCTACTATCTGTGTGCGGAGCCACAACCGATGTTTGATAACAAAATCCGCAAACATCGCCCATTTTACATATTCAGGGAACCTGTAGTTTGGATAATTGTTCTCATTCTGACTTCCCATAATATCAAGGTCCTGACCTGTCTCTTGGCCACTGGAATCTCGAGACCCACGAGAGAGAGAGAGAGAGAGAGAGAGAGAGTCGTCTTATTAATATACCGACGAATTCCCAGAATAGATAGATGTTAGAACAGGAGACTCGAGATCTTTGGAGGCTCATATCCCCATCAATGCTATATTCAAATGCCTACAATTGAATAGTGAGTTGATACCTTGAATCGTTTCCCAACGTTTTCTTCGTCTTGCCAATCCAGAAAACACCCGTTGTTTCAGGGAGTGCCTTTATCTGAGCGGCCATTTTCTTTGACTTGATGGACCACTTAACTTCGATTTCTCCTGATGGATATAGAGGAACCTTTGCTCTCGCATGAGAAAGACCCATGTGAACTCCAAGCTCAGGGTTCATCACCCAGTTGTTGTACCCGAAGCCCTGAACACCATCAGCACTTAGCAAACCAACGACCCATTGAGTGAGGATGTAGGTTGCGGCGCCTCCCCACGGATGACCCAGGCTTATGAAAGCACCCAGGCCCGGCTGACCGATAGCCGTAATATACTTACGCCGCTCCTTGTCTCGGGGTCTTTCAGCATTGCACCCCAGACGTTGTATATCAGCTTGGCGGCCCTGCCCCAGTCCTCGGCGGTGAGAATGGCCTGGAGGAGAAGTCCGTTAGTGGTAGGAGAGATCTTAGTCTTGATATCGTGATCATCGAGGGTTGAACGATCTTTGTATCCCAGGCCAAGTTCTAACTCGTCAAGGGCTGCAACAGCAGACACTGCTCGTTCCTTTGACGCCACATGAGATGAAAGGCAGAAAGCAGTACCAGCTACTGAGGAGGTGTTTAGTTCTCCCAAAGCATAGCCATAGGTCCCCAGGACTTTGTTCCATAGTTTCTGGTTAACCGATCGTGCCAAGTCAGTCGCCAACTTACGACACTCTGAAGACGTTTTCTTGTCAATTGCTTCGGCGATGTCTGCAGCAGCATTGAGGGTCTCGACTGTGGCACAAGAGCCCAAGGACCCTCCCTGGGCAGCACCGAGAAAGGTAAAGCCGAAGTCAGCAAGGCCGCTTGTAGGATTGATGTTGCTGGCCAGCCACGAAAGCTGCTTTTCCCACTGGGCCCAAGTGTTCCTCGCGTATTGGAGGTCGTTTGTCTGCCGGATGTAGCGGGTGAATGCAAGGAAGCCCAAAACTGATAATCGTCCAGACCATAGACTCTTTCTAGCGAAAGGGTCACAGTTTTGGTAGGGCCATACCCAAGATAGGGGGCTATGACTATTTGCCCAGTGCGGATTTGAGTTTGCAGCAAGAAGTCGAAAGTACCTCTGGTATAGTTGAATCCACCCGTACTGGCCCCGATGATGCGAGATGTATGGTAGAAATCGCCCAACCAAACAAGGCGATCTCTTTTCGGGCCATCAAGACAAACAGTGCCCAGGTTTTCTTGCGTCCCGTATTCAACTAGCGTTTCTGGGCTGGTCAAAGGGTTCCTGTATATTACAGATTTGTTCGCCGTGTCATAGGCAATGTCATTCCGGAAATATGCCGCTTGGTCTTGCCAAGCACCAAACCCGAAAGGTCCAGTTGTAGATACAGCTTTTCCTCCAGGGGCGTAAGTTTTCAAGTCGACTTTTAGAACTTCTCGTCCATCAACTGAAATCTCTAGCCTTCCATCTTCGCCAAGCATTGTCTTGATGCGGTACCAGGTCTTTTCCTTCACTGAAATGAAATCTTGGTCGAAGCCAAGGTATACGACGGCAACGTGGTCTGGTTGACAAATCCAAACCCACTTGCTAGAAGAAGAGTGTTTAGGGGCGTCACAGTTTTGTTAGCGTTGGCGAAGGACGACCTGGAAGGCATTTCTCCAGTTAACTGAATATGGAGGCCATATAATGCTAACGGTTGCGCCTGGGGATATATTAGTTAGGAATATCGCATTGATACAAGAGTTGTGTGTTATATCATTGCCCACCAGAGTCCACCTCGGTCGATGAAAGCATCGAACTCCAGTGTATAGTTGGCGAAAGAATGGCCTTCAATGGTCATTGCTGGGCGTTGGTTGGCGACATATGCACCGTTGTTGGGATCAATTTGCCATACTGCTGGCTGTGTAGACATTCCCAAGCACGAATCAATCGTTGCCTGAACACCAAGCCTCCAGATGTCGTTCAAAATGTTGTCACTGCAGGAGAAGGCACCTGGAAGGTCTCGAACTTCAACTGTGTTGATGGTCGACTCAAGCCCCACGTTTCTGATAGTCACAAAACTGTCAGTCAGAAGCCGGAGGGCTTGCCATCGTTGCCCCCCTTGAACGAATCTTGATTTTTAACAACCTGGTTGTGTGATACTGAGTGTTTCGACTCGAAAGCTGTTTGCCTGACCCGTGTTAAAAAAGATAGGGACCATCTGACCACGGCTCTTTGAGGCAAATGAAAACCTCACTGAACCTCAGCTCAACTTGGACCGGCTTCTCCAGCTCGAGGACTTCCAAGAAGGGTAGCCCAGCACGCTCAGCCCCGTAATCAACTGTGGCAACGCGGGATTTTGAGTTGAGGGTGAAACTGCTGAGCTTGGACGTCTTGGGTTTGTAACTTGTATCTACAGCAATTCCATCTGGCCAGAATGACGGAGCCACGTTTCGACATGGTTTTGACGTTGATCTTGATGTGCTTGACGAGGCAGAAGAAATTTGTAAGAGAATTACGAGGATAGACTTGAAAGCAACCATGATGGTGAAGTACAAGTGGCTGGTTCGTCATTTCTCCCCCTCCCAAGATGCCCAGGCTCACCGTCTCCTTTCGTATTGTATGGAAGCAATGGCCATTCCATTTGAAACTAGCTGTCGACAGAAGGTCCACCGAGATGATCTGCAGAAGCTTGAAGGTATAAATGAGGCCCAGGCTTCGGTTCGGCATTTCCTCCACATACCGATTCCGATTAACGAAAACTACCCCAAATTCAATATGCTTTCCCCGCATTCTGATGAAACCTATAGAGGTCTTTTGTGCATTTGTTGATACTTCTGGTGATGCTTTCTATGTAGATCAAACAGTGTAAGATTAATAATTCAAAGAAATCTAGAGGCTGCCTAAAGACGCCCCCATAAAGCTCCAATATATCTGCAGTTGATAAGTAAGGTAGGTAAAACGAAGCCTAAGAGATATTTTTATCATGTTCGATATATAGACTTCCTGTCAAGTTGAATAGTTTTATGATCAGACTGTTTCTTAATACTCGCATAGCTTATCCATGTAAATACAATATTCGAAGCTCATCTCTTGTTCTGCATGAAAGAGGGTGCCCCGACAACAAAGAGATACCAGTATCAGCAAGTTAGCATTTATGCTGGATAAATTAGGCAACTTGAAGCTAGAATATATCACAGTCAATGTTTTGTTTTAAAGTTTCGTACTTTCACTCTCAGAGCGGCTTCTTTGCTGGCAGAGCTGACCCAAGGAACAGTCCAGAGGTCGCCAATCACCCGTGCCTTAATTAAGGTCACTGTAGCTCCAAGAACTAGGCAGTCTTGGGTGCTACAGATATTATTTGGCTCCGTAACCGAAAGGGTTTCGCAACATGGGTTTGGCAATTATAGATTGAGCTACTTTTCTCATAGCAATGCAAGGTCCTGTCATCATCTCTGAACGCAACCATGGCATGAGCGGATGGACACCGAGACTACTTGACTAGCCATATTAAGAGACTTGAATAGATCGAATTTCCGGTACTCTTCGGGTTCAACCATCCTTATGGCGGAGTTGGGGAATCCATCAATGTCTCTGTGCATTCCAGTGGTTGCATTACCACGGGAAAGCTCCCCCACCGTTCCTCATAAACAGAAAGTGGTTTTTGAACGAAGTGACCTTGGTTTCTTCCTGTATAATTTGAAGTGTGTTTTACCGTGTCGCTTTCCCTTCGTTAACGTCTTAGCTCAGCCGGGACCCAAGATCCATGAAGCACAACTTGATTGTCAGATATGGCCAATGCCCCCAGAACAGCTGCGATGCTTCTGACGACGGTCACGTTCTGCAAGTCACAAGAAATGCTTGCGTCTAATGGAACAGTACCGGGCAAATACAGAGAGTCTGGACGGTACAAATATCATGGCTGCTACAATGAAACCATGCATATATAGGATTCGGCATAGGAGCGGGCTCTGATCGGCGGCTCCCACCTTGTAATGGCAGGCAAGATGACAGTACCCATTTGTCTCGAGTTCTGTGCCTCGAATGGTACGCAATATCAGTACGCTGGACTCGAATGGTCAAGGTATGTTTTGAGCGTCCTGATCTCTAAAAACTCTCTAATGGATTTCACCGATAGGGAATGCTGGTGTGCGCTGTATTTGTCGAGCCTTTCAGTCAGACTCAACGACAGAGAATGCGAGAACTCATGTGAAGGCAATTCGTCTCAAGTTTATGGCGGGTCATTGAAGTTGAGCGTGTACGAACTTGCAAAGGGAGGGGATACGCCAGATGGATTTGCCATCAACCAAATACCTAGGGGTTTGTTTGTGTTGAGTCTCATATTTGGAACGTCTCTCTTATCGGTCTGACATATGAACATGTTGGCACTGGGTAGAATCCAAGAGAAAAATATGGAAAATCATGAAAAGGGGGGAATATGATTGTGCTCTATGGTGTCATAGTTTCCTGTATACAATCAGCGTTTTTCAGAGCTTTAATGGAGCCATGGCTAGTTGCTTTACAGCATCTTGCACAATCACTTTGATAGCTTCAACCGATCGTCTCCAAACTTCCTGTCCTCGCCCCCTTCTACCATCCTGCTCAACTATCACATCCAACCACTTGACCAACTTGGTTGCTTTTTCCAAATCGCGTTCTTCCTGGATGACCTTTACTAAGAAATCTTCCAGAACCGCTAAGTCCCGGCGGTGCGGGCCCAACCTTCTTGTATCTGAATGCCAAGCATCTATCATATCTTTGATCTCCCGCGTTGAGGTAACTCCTGAGGTAGAAAATGAGATCTTACGTGGCAATACAGGAAATTGGATTCTACACTGGCCACCTGGCAATAGTCCTTCAGGATCGGGCGTGCTGCTCCTACGCAAAGGTATCTCCAGACTTGTCTCTCTGGCTCTCTGGCGCTTTCTATGTTCCTCAACGACCTCTTTTCGCATTTCTTCAGGTAGCTCGGCGAGAAATTCTGGATCCAGCTCTTCAATATCTTCATCCTCGAAAGCGTCGCCAACTTGATTCAGCGAAAGGAAGTTGGTTTGTAAAAGACCAGCTTGGGCATCCCGTTGCCGCTGAGCTTTGCCAAATAACCCCCGTGGCCGACCGCGTTTCGATGGAGTAGAGGGTTTCCTCAATTCCGTTGCACTATCCTTTTGTGGGGACTTTAGAGGTGTCGTTTGCCTGGTTTTTCGTCCGTAGGTGGCCAGGATCTCGGTCTTCACTTGATCCGGTAACGCATTAAAAACTTCCGGATCAACTTGAGTTGGGCATGCGTCAGATGACATGCAGTCCTGGGATCTTGATTCGGTTATAGGAGACTTGATGCGGATACCTGATATTCGTGACCCCTGGGCCATCAGTTTATGGCGAATGCTGTTGGGGAGCTCTGCAAGGATGGTGGCGTCCGTATTACTAGGAATAATGAACTGGGTTCCAGAAACATTCAGAGGCGTCTTTGCTTTCACGTCATTGTCGCTGGCCTTGGTCAATGCCATAGCAGGATGGACCTTTTGCTTTCGAGGTGTCAATGGATCATCAGCGATAGGATCCTGATAAATATCACGGCTCGGTGTCTGCCTCTGTTTTCCAGGGCTCTCGATTTCATCAATTTGCTCCGTCGAGGAAGCTTCCCGGGCTGGTGACGGTTTTGTAAACGTCCCGAAAGCCAATTTTTTCTGGCTACCACCAGGGGCCGCAAGATTGAACTTGACAGGTTCCAGCTTCGTCATTTGTACTCCGATTCCACGCAAATCACCAGGGCTGAATTTCCAAGACCGTAGTATGTTGACGGCCTCCTTGCCGATTGCTTGGCCATCATTGGTGGCTACCCCGAAGGCAATGCTCTTGTTGAACGTGTCACATTTACCGTGTCCTAACGATTTCGGAGGGTCCAGAGGAGCGTCTGTCGCTCTCCTCATGATCTTCATCGTGAACTGACGTCCTTTAACATTTTCACTCGAGAGTCTCTTCTCAAGTTCCTTGCACAAATTAAAGACGAATTCTTCTGCTTCCGGCTGGCAGATGAATCGGATACCCCAATTAACTTCTGCTGAGACGGATTTTCGAGGTGGTTGTTCTCCAACTTCTGAACGATCAATACCACGGGCGTATTCCCAGAGTTTCTCGCCTGTTTTAGGTCCAAGAATTGATATGAGGCGCTCTTTCGAAACCTCTCGTAGGTCTTTAACGTGAGTAACACCGATGTCCTCAAGCTTCCCACCAATACTCCGGGCAACCCCAGGAAGCTGGTCCACTTTGAGATCCCCCATTATGTGCAAGACATTTTCAGGTTTCAGTTGATATTGACCTGCAGGTTTCGCTTTCCGAAGTGCCACTTTGGCTTGCAATATGTTTGCTCCAATGCCGACCGAAACATGGCAACCCGTCAGAGATTTGACCCTGTCGCGAAGATTCTGTGCAAGCTTGTCTGCCATGTCATGCTCCCGAGCCGTGATTTCGGTATCAGAGCCCGTGCCCTCAGAGTTGGAATTTGTCAAAACGATTGCCGTTATGTCCACGAGAGCCTCATCAATACTCACGCTCTGCACCAAGCCGCCAATTTCTAGGATTGACTCATAAAATAGACGACTCGCTTCTTCGTATGCTGGAAAATCATAGGGGAGCACCTTTAGTTCGGGGCACACTTCAAGTGCCGATTTCATCCACATCCCATTTCTAACGCCAAATTCTCGTGCAGGATAGTTGCAGCTTGCAATTTCCGACCCTGAACCTGTGCTGTGGGCGACGACAGCTGGCTTATCGATATACTCGGGATTTTTCTTTAATGAAACTGCACAGAAGAAGCTGTCAAAGTCAACATGCATGACGTATCGTCTCGGGGAAAGTCGCTTCTTGGCGTGCAGACAAGATTGACCCTTTTCTGCAGCAAGCCGTTGCATCTTCGATTTCAGCTCGGCTTTCCATGTTGAGAGATGATGTAGTCGACTTTCAGAGTAATACTGTCTAAGGAAATCCGGGTTGGCCGTTGAGGACTTTCTTAACCTGGGGTCAGACAATAACATTGCATTATGCTCCTCGGATGTCAATGGCTTCGAGGCGTCCGGATGTGTATGTGCGGATGGTGCTACAGACACAGGAAGAATTCCTGTTTCAGATCCCAACATTTCGCCATCAGTTGTCTCTAAATCTAGTGAAGCCACAACTGCTTGACCCTTAGGAGACACACTTGGGGGAGCTACTGGCTTCTCAACGTAGGAATTATTGACATCTGCCCTTGGAGGTGTCGTGTCTACACCATTTGGAGGACGAACAGGGGTCCGAGCTTCCTCAGCAGCTCGACTTAGAGACTGGCTAGGGAATGAAGATGCTTTGAATTGGTTCGCGTAGAAACTGTTCTCTGTTTGTTCACGGTAGCCTTGTTTCGTACGAGGGGTTGACGGTGACAGACCGCTACTATCGTCGAACTTGAGAACTTTTTGTCTTGGTCCTTCATCCAGAACCCGATAGCCAGACCACGGGAGAATTTGCCCAGCCTTGATAGATTCTATGATCCAGGCGGGTTTAACGATCCGGTACCGGCTGAACTCGATAGATTTCTTGGGCGGGAGCGTCGAGGCAACGATGTGAGTCGCCATTGTTTTCGAATCCAGGTATTGCAAAAACCCACCACCATGTTGCACAATCTCACGATGAAGACTAGATTTTATCAGCAAGAGAACCCTATCCAGGATAAGAAAACGAGCATACACATGCAATGGTGGTTGGGTATATCCAGTAACGTGAACAACAATCCCTTTGAATATTTGAGGTTTGTCTGAGCTGGCGCGTATTTCAGCATCGAGGTTTTGAAGCTTGATCTTCTTGCGCCTGAAATAGTCGTTGAACCCATTAAATTCACTGCCCTCGTATTCTTCCCCTCTTTCATCTTCGAATTTGTGCGTTTCGATACGCTTTCTAACTTGCGAGGAGTTTTTCTCAAGAACACTCCCCATTCTGGTTGTCTTCCCGATCAACTTGTCGATGTAATAATCTTAACGATAATGGTAGTGGCGATGGTGATGCGCCAGTTAACAGAGTTCGATCATCACAACTCAGCCTCAGACATAAATTTGATGATGAGAGACAGGTTATGCAGAGAAAGGTTCAACACAACTGTTGTTGTGGCGATGAAGTAAGTTGTCACACGAATGAAGAAACCTGAATGATGTCAAAAGCGCGTAAAGTGGAACGCCCGAAACGCGAATAAACACGATAACTCGTGATGGTGCTTGCACAGCCACATACACTAGCCACATCGAGCCAGGTCCTGGAGTTCCATCTACATCCTCGGATCAAAACCATTTACCAATTACGTCCTTCTTTGGGTGTTTGCCGCTGCGATGAATAACGAACAGTTCCGCAAACTGTTGGCTGCGAATGCCAAAAAGAACTCCGATAGTCAACATGTTGCACCTGCAGGCTCATCATCCACGGGCACTAGGAATGCGCTCGGTTCGAAGCAACGATCCAGCATCCCAATGACACCGTAAGTACTTCTGCACTCCCAAGAACGGCATATCTAATGAATCAATACAGACGCGCTCTAGGGGGTGCTCAAGCGGACTTTGCGCGACAACTGGCTGAGCGAAACAACGCGGTTCGACCTCAAAAGAAGTTCAAATCTTACGATCCAAAAGGCGTCAAACTCGCCTCGGGCTACATCGACCGGTCGAAAGAACGTGACGAGGAAATAAAGGATGATCGGGAACAACAACTAAAAGACCTTGAAGAACAGCTCAAGAACGAGGAGATCGACCGGGAGACATTTGAGAACCGTCGATTCGAGATTGCAGGAGGCGATTTAAGTAGCACGCATCTAGTTAAAGGGCTCGACTTCAAGCTCCTCCAACGAATCCGCCGCGGAGAAGATATATATGGAGAGAAAAAAGACGGAGCCGAGCCACAGCCCACAGATGAGCCCACCACCGAGATTGACGTCGACGACGAATTTGAACAGCTGGAAGAGGAGCAGGAAGTTCAGGTAGTGCCCAAAGAGAAACCCGAGACAAAAAAGAAAGGCCAACTATCTACAGTGTCACTGGCACCCGGGAAGAAACGAACACGCGATCAAATTCTTGCAGAATTAAAGGCATCAAGAAAAGCTGCCAAAGCACAGCAAGGGAGTGTACTTGGCGACCGTTTCAAGAAGGTCGGTGTTAAACAGAAGGCAGGATCGCGAATAGAGAGAGACAGCAAAGGACGAGAGGTTTTAATCATTGTGGATGAAGATGGTCACGAAAAGAGGAAGGTTCGGAAAGTTCAGCCTGGCGCTAAGAAAATTCATGAAGGTGATCGGATCGGACTTCTCGTGCCAGACAAAAATTCAAAGCCGCTTGGCATGGAGGTTCCAGAACAATATAGGAAAAGGGGGGAGCCCGAGGAGGACGAAGACATCGACATCTTTGACGGCGTGGGTGATGATTACGATCCACTGGCTGGGATAGACGATTCAGGTTCGGACTCTGATGCGAACGAAGATCCGAAGAAGATGGAACAAGGACTAATGGATGAAGGGAATATTGCTAACCCATCGATGCAACCGCCACCAAAACCACTAGCACCTCGAAATTACTTCCAGGGAGCAAAGACGGGTCTAGTGTCAGAGGAGCAGAGCAAAGCGCCATCTATGTCAGATCCCGCCATCATGGCAGCGATCAAGCGGGCAGCGGCTCTCAATCCTATCAAGAAGGTCAGGGATCCTGCTGAAGAAGATGACGACGATGATGACGGTCAAACTGAAGGAATGAAGAAGGAGGCGATGGAGGAAAAAAGAAGGAGGCTTCTACAAATGGCGGATCGCGATGATGAAGATCTCGATATGGGCTTCGGTACTAGTCGGTTTGCCGACGAAGAAGACTTTGACGACAGCAAGGTCAAGCTTTCAATCTGGGGAGATAAAGATGACGATGGCGAGGGGAAATCAAAAGGAGGGCAATCAAAACGAAAGCGAGGCCCGAAGAAGAGAAAGGGTGACGCTAATAATGCTGCAGATGTACTGCGGGTTATGGAAGCGCGCAAGAAGTCATGATGAACGGTATGAGGTTCTCCGTTAGTATACCTATCATGGAAACATGTCTTGGTCGGCACAAAGCCGAGGCTCGATAACCTCCCTCCAGGTGCTGTGTTTAGGATTGTATACCTTAACGTAATACTTATTCAACTTTTCAAGTCAAATTTACCGTGGAAGCAAAAGACCTATCAATCGTCTCCTGGGTCATAACCACCTGCTTTAAGAGGAAGCTGTTTGACCTTGTTAGCTCGCGCCAAGTTGTTAGTTAAGTCAGGCTTCCTTGGTGACAATCTAAACCAACAAAGTGAGGGGAAAACACCCCACTACGACGTACCGTACCTAGGTAAGCCAAACTGTTTCAGCGTCCACCTTGGTAATAGGTCTCCCGGTTTGTGGAAACGTCACAACTTCAACAACTCACCTACAGAATCGTATTTCCCTCAGTTGGTCAAGTGAACATTATCCCCATACCACCCATATTCTGTCACTTCATCCTTTCTTGCATTGAGGCTGAAACCTGGGTTTTTCTTTCCAACGTGCTTTTGTCTTTCTATTCCATTATGTCTGAAGCTCAGGTTCCTGTTTGGCTGGATTGTGATCCAGGTCATGATGTACGTATTAAAAACGGTGCTTATAGCCTTGATCTCATACAACTTCTTAGTTCTGCTGCGGAACTCAGTGATGTTTATGTTCATGTTCTTTGTTTTCTTTCCTCTTCACGTCTCGTAATAGCGCTCAGCGGTTACTAAGTTTCTTGATAGGACGCTTTCGCCATTCTTCTGGCAGCCTATCATCCTCAGATCAGATTGCTCGGCGTCTCAACGGTCTTTGGCAATGCATCTCTTGAGTAAGTTATCTAAACCAATCTTGACTTTACGACAATGTTCTTGAGAACAGCTTGTTAACGTGTGATCAGAAACACAACGCATAATGCTGCCTCCATTCTCACCGCCATTGGTATGCATGATATTCCTCTGTATATCGGCCTGGGTAAGGCTCTTGAACGTCCTGCCCTTCATGCACCAACGGATATCCACGGTGTTTCTGGCTTAGATGGCACCGACCTTCTTCCTGAGCCACTTGTGACCCCATCTCCTATCCCGGCTGTTGAGGCAATGGCGGAGGCCCTGCGTGCTCAACCTCCTGGTACAGCGTGGATTGTTGCAACGGGTGCGCTGACAAACGTTGGGGCTCTGCTCCGTGCGTATCCAGAGCTTATCAGTCACATTAAGGGTGTCAGTCTTATGGGAGGCTCTATTGGCGACAATTTCTCAGATGCACCACTCGGCGAAGTTGATGGTCGCCCTAGAATCGGAAACTACACGCCTTGGGCTGAGTTCAACATCCTCGTTGACCCAGAAGCTGCTGCTACGGTGTTCCATACCAAAGAGATCGCTGCTAAAACTACGATTGTGCCCCTGGATCTCAGCCATCAGGTGTTGGCGACGTCGGAGGTGAGAGAGATGCTGTTGTATGGCCCTGATGCTGAGCGGACAGGTCCCGGGAAGACAACTCTCCGTACCATGCTTGTTGAGCTCCTTTACTTCTTTGCTCAAACCTATGCGTAAGTCAACAAAAACCAATGACATGCGCCCCTTCGACTAACAATTCAGTGATACCTTCGGTATTACCGCTGGACCCCCTCTGCATGATCCTATTGCTGTTGCTGCTGTACTTGTCGGCACCGAAAATGAGATTCCGTTCTTCGAGTGGGACGCCAAGCACAGCCAGCCCCCTGAGCATAATGAACGCTTCGAAGTCACAGTCATAACTGAAGGCACGTTTGAAGAGGCTAAGGAGGGTAAGCAGACCGGTCGCACATTGGCCAAGTTGCTTCCACCAGGCCAACGAGGTGTTAAAATTCCTCGGGGAGTGGACACTGCCAAATTCTGGCAGGTTATCGAAGAGTGCATTGAGCGAGCAGATGCAAAAAATGCTGCTATTGCGCTTGCGAAGTAGTTTCCAGGGAAGAGTCAAAGTGCTAGAATAGAATAAAAACTGCGCGAACAGGATTAGATGGTTGGACGACATACTGCGTCATGATAAATCTATCAAGTCTTGTTATAGTCTATAATTCATTGAGGGTGGTCTCCTTACTGCCCGAATCCCAATCCAGCATCAAATTCAAGCTCTGTTCATATGTCCAGAGAGTGACAGCGCTCGCAGGGGCTGATTTGAGAAGACTGATAGTCAGGCCCTTGTACAAACCGCGGAGGCCTTCTGTGCGTGATATCGTTAAAAGTGCACGCCGTGCCGTGGAGTACTCGGGAATGTTTTGGTAGATGTATTGCTGTCGCGCTGGTCCCTGCACCTGAATACGCTTTCGTACAAGATCGAGAGGGAATACGGCTGTTTTGGATAAAATGCTGGCACACATGCCAGCAGTAGCGTCTCCGCTGCCCCATGGCATGTGTAATCCCTCTAGAGACGTTCTAAGGGATTCATAAGTGACGAAAAAGATGCCCATGAAGGGTATGATTTGGCCGAGTCCAGGCCCAATGCCTCTAAAAAAGCCTCGCCAACCCTCATCGCGCTTGATATCCCAGACGGCACTGCGCAGTGATTGGTAAACACGGTGTCGACCCTGAGCTGCGAATCGAGTTCTTAACAAATCGAGAGGATATGTGACGGTGGTGGCAGCAGCACCAGAGGCAGCACCAGCAATAAAACTTTCGGCAGCATCGGGCAACCTTGAGGGAAATGCCGTTCGAAGGAAAAGGGTCGCCGAGCGGTATGTTGTGAATTGTACGGCACCATAGCATACATACATAAGCTCTGCAGGAACATTGCCCTTCCACAGGCCTGTCAAACCTTCATGCTTGAGGATGTGTTTCAGGGTTGCGAATGCTCCTCGATAAGCTGGTGCGTTGCGCAGAGCTGCTACAGGATCGGACAGAGAATAAGGCTGCAGTTGGAGACGAATCTTGACAACATCGAGGGGGGCAACGACGAATCTAAAGATTAGTTAGTATCAGTACTGACTACCATTGTTCAAATAGGGCTGGAGATAAAAGAAGCCTACCTAGAAACCAAACCTGCTATTGCTCCCGCAGCTACGACTTGGACCCTCGAGCCCTAGTTCCCAATGTCAGCCAGCAGTCCAAGGTAATCCAGAACCAACACCCTACCTCATCCTTAAGGTGCCCTTCTTTGTGCGACATGCATTCAAATACAGCCCGGAAGGACCACAGGCGGAAGAGATGCTTTCTATGTCGAACGGTCTTTGCTACAGCCTACGAGAGGTTGCAGTTCGAGAATGCAGAAATCGACGCTGTTGATGATGTGTCGGTTGAGCGCAATGCGAAGTCGCTCAACGTGGATGAGCCAAGTTGCTGATAAGTAAAACAATGCAACGTTTGGCGGAGATAGATGCCCGTGGCAGAATTAGTAGATGATATGGGCAACGCTTTTGCAAATCGTGGCCAATTGTCATTCGAAGATTCTAATAAGAACTTGTTTAGATCGAAAAATGCTCTAGAGCTTTCTTCGAGGAGCGTGTTCGTCAAGTTGTTATTCTAGGTATCAAGGGAAATAAAATCCGTGTTCAGATTGGCTAAAATTTACCCTTGATTAGGTACCTTCAAGCTCTTGATGGAATTTTTTGTGCGACGGCATGATTTCCAGATGTCGACTGCGGTTTGCGACGGTTGTTAACGGTAGAGAAGGCGCCATCGTTTTGCGCAGGATTCCATCATTGGATCAATGGCTCCTGATACTGCTGAAGGAGATACGAGATATTTCTCTTGCAGAAAGTAAATCTGACATCGAGTGAATAAACGATCTACACTAGTACTAACCAGCCTCGGGGTCTCTTGCACCGATGGACGAGGAATTCATCGACCGAGCCGATGGAGATCTGCCTGGAACAATAAACGATAGCCTCAAGGGTCTGGGACAGGCTCCACGGCTTAGGCCGCTGGGACTAACCAAGCAGAAGTTTGACAATGTCACGCTGAGGTTATATATAAAACCTTAAGACAGTTA
>JABSTL010000846.1:0-33632 GCA_013759095.1 Fusarium sp. NRRL 29148
CTCCTCCGCTGCTGCTGCCTCCATGGTCTCCGTGACCTCCATGACTATGACCGCCGCTGCCTGAACCATCTTCTACTCCTCCCCATCCCCAGTGCCCTCTATCCCTGTGCCCATGACCGTGACTGTTGCCAACTGTGTCATCCGAGACTCCTCCATACATGTTTCCGACGGGATAGTTTCCACCATCAGTGTTAGCTGGGACATGGTATCTTCCCCATGGAGGCCCAGCAGAGCCCGCCTTGTTTGTAGATGTTTTCTGTGTATGTGCTGGAGCTGTATAAGCGCGTTTTGGTAAAGCTTCGTCAGGTGTTGGCGTTGACTTTTCAGGGTCTCTTTGCTTCTTCCGTCTTGGAAAATATTTGGTAAAAAGATCTTTAGGAGACATTGCGGTAGGAATGTAGTTATTGAGGGCCGTTATCGTATGAATTTGGGCGTGATGCCGGCCTTTTATATCTATCGAGACTCACTTACAAGACTGCCTGGGCTGTGTTAGTCTAAAATGGTGTCTGTGGTGCCATCATCTTCATCTTCAGCCAAGTCGGGCGTCCTACAGCCCACCTGACTCGGCCGAAACCGAACGTCTTACGAGCTTCGAATATTCTTACTAAGTGGAGAATAACTCAAACAGAGCTGATGGTACTTTATTAATGCCAAAATGTTGTAATTCGGCGGAGTGGAACATGTGATAGGACGAGATGAAGCTTATACTTGAAATCTATTGTGAGCGCCGATATCGCTGATCCATGAGCTCGACTATAAAAGAACTTGACGGAGTGTCTTCTGTTCTACGAGAATGCGAATGAGAATGAGAGACACTCCGTCCGTTCTTCCATAGTCGAGCTGGGAAGGGCTCCACATTCGAGACAATGAGCTTTATGGTCCGTCGTAGAGCCGTTAGTAAGAGCTACCACTCTCCACTTCTAACCGCCCAGCTGATCGACCTGTTTGTTGCTCAGCCCCAGGCGCTTCAGTCAGCCAGACAAAAATGCCTGCTTTGGAAGAATGACAACACTTTACTACCTATAGCTTGCTAGCGAGGCTGATTTCCTAGGTTGCGTAATGTGTGAGTGAGAATTGTCAGTGTGGCAGCATCGCCTTGGACAGGTGTAGTAAGACACACAAACTGCGATGCAAAGAACTTGAGTCTTGTGCAACGCCTTTTATGACAAGACAAGAGCGCAGGTTTTAAGGCCCGCCTACATTGTAGCCACTGTTGTTTACTGCTGTCCATTTCTTACCTAGGTACCTTATGAATGCACTTCGCCGGGGTATTGGCTGGCTTGCCGCCTTGAAATGTATTTGACGAATTACAGAAGGTGTTATCGGCATCTGAGGTGCTTCCGTATGGAAACAAAATCCTGGGCTGTCCTGGGAAAGCGCCTTACACAGCCGAACCTGCTGAAAAGGATACCTAGAACCTCCAGCTGAAAGACTTGTTCGCATCCAACTCCTCAACTCACCTCAACAAACAAGTTTACACCTACAAAATAACCAGAATGAGCGCTTTGTAGGTACTTAATATATCCAGCATAATTTTCCGCTATTCTGGCCTCGTCGGAAATCTCATAGCTATCTCTTCAGCAGCTCAAGTTCCGCCAGGGAGTCCCCCCTTGCGGTATATATACGATCAACTCCTTGCGATCCAGTCGGAGCTGATAGATGGCCTCTTTTCCTTGCAGAGAGAAAAGCCCCCGTCGGTTGACGAAAACTTTACTGACATACTAAATTGTGCGAGAGCGTGTGTAAGGGACTGCAACACTCTTCTTAAGGCTGCCAAGACAAATCTCGAGAGAGAGACTCAAGATGGGCAAGGGGGACAGTTCCTGCGTTTAGTTGATCAGCTATTCGTGCCTCCATATTTTAGGAGTCTCCAAGGCGCGGTCGATGAGTACACTCGACCAAGTACTCAACACTTGGCGAAGTGAGTCAAACAAGTGTTCATTGTATTGATCCATACTAACATTGATAGCACCATCATATGCCATTTGCATGGCCAATTGGAAGACATTGAAGCCCGGTTCAATATTTCTCCTGGATGCGAGGCTTTGGAAGACCTCCAAAGGTCTACAGGCCTTGTTGACGTTCAACTCGGCCAAATTTCTTGCGGAACAGAGGCTTGGGACGAAATCTGTGACAGATTGCAACACATATTATCCAACCTTCACCACTTACAAACGGTACTCCCAATGTTATGCGCCCTCAGCCATAGCGAGAGATCACTTCGCCAGGGTAGGATCTCGAAAGCTCTCGAGGGAACGTTCTCCTGGGTCTTTCAAGAACAAACAAACGATACCATCCTTGCTCATTCTTCGTTGCGTCGTTGGCTCACTTCAGATCATAGCCTTTTCTGGGTCACAGGAAAACCATGTTCAGGGAAATAGACATTGATGAAATTTGTTTCCGAACATCAAGATACCCGAAATTTACTGCAAAAATGGGCTGGGCATAGGGAGCTATTGATTGTCAATCACTACTTTGATGCCACGGGTCTACCAATCCAGAAATCGCTTGAGGGACTTCTGAGATCCCTCGTATTTGGAATTCTCAGTGCAAAGCCAGGTCTCTTGAAGAATTCGCCGTCGAGTCTTGGCTCAGCATCCAGCACCCTGCCGGCAACTTTCAAATTAGGAGACATCCTAAGCGCCATAACAAGGAACGAAGTTCCAGTCAACATTTGTTTCTTTATCGATGGGCTGGATGAATATGAGGGAAATCATGCTAAGCTGTGTCAACTGATAGAAGATATATCATCTCTCCCTCATGTCAAAATCATTGCCTCCAGCAGACCATTGGCTGTGTTTGTTGGTTCACTCAATATTTCCTCTGAAGCCAAACTATCTATGGAAGAGGTCAATCGAAGCGATATCAGCAGATACGTCACTTCTCACCTAGAGGGAAGCCATGTGCAAAGCTATATGAACCGTTCGAAGTACGAGGATCTTGATCTTGAGTCCCTTAGTGCTCAAGCACAGGGGGACTTCCTGTGGGCTGTTTTGGTAACTCGTTTTCTCCTTGAGGATCCGCCTCGCGTGCTTAATGCCTACAACGGAACAGAGAATGTTGCAGACATCCCCAACAACATACCAGGCCTAGCAAATATTGTGACAGAATACTCGAACTCCCAGTCTTGTGGAAAAGCTGCTGAGTATCTGACAATCGCTCGCGAAGCAAAAGGGTACCTAGCTGCCGAAATCCTCTACTTTCACAATTTCGACTTTGCCAATGATATGTACGCTTTTATGACACCAAAAGACCTTTTATCGACCCATGACGAGAAGACAAAAGAACTACATCACCATATTTATCGTGACATCATCCAGACGTGTGGAGGACTGCTGGAAGTTGTCGATGGACAAGTTGTCTTCGTGCATCGAGCTGTTTTGGAATTGATGCATTCTGAAGAGTTTGATAACTACTTACTTACCAAAGTTCGGAAAGGGTTCGATTGTGATCTCTCGGCCTTCAAAGCATCAGTTTCTTGGTTCAAGAGAAAATCTTTCAGGAGCGGCGAATTCGTCGACTTACAGCCCGAGCCGGCAGCGGTCAGTCTAGCATATGTCAAGAGTCTTTCGAAGTTCCATAAGAGATTAAGAAGTACCTGGCCCGATTTACAGGATATATTCAATCAGCCAGTCGACGTTTACTGGATGACAAAGGCTGCCAACATCCGAGGAGGCTTTCACAACGTATGCAAGCACGAAAGATGGCTGGATGTTGTCAAAGACTTGGGATATAGAGACGATACTGCACTATCAGTTTTAGATCCACTCAAGAAGCTGTATAAGCGATGGCTTCATCCATACGAAGAGCATCTGCACCGAAAGAAGCTACAAGAACACGACCCCATGAAAGATATTGAAGACCTTGTTTCGAGCTTGAGGGGGTGTCTTGAATATGCACGAAGTTGCAATCAAAAGGAGAATACTGTTGCCATAGCCTGGGCACTGCTCGACAACATCGAAGAATGTCTGTTGTCTATGACTGCGAGGAATCAGTTCAACATATCAGATTTATCTATGACAAGGGGCATTTACCGTCATCTTGTGATTGAATCTGGTATCCAGAGATATATCGCAAACAAACTCTGGGTTGATCCAGGATATTTTGACAACAAATATTCACAGAACTACCGGCCACCTCTTTGTTCTGCGCTTGGAGCAGCACCGCATGACCTTCATCCCGCGCATCTCAGCTCAGAGTCTGTCGATATATCGCTCTTTAAATCACTTCTTGCTCTTGGGCATAAGCCAAACAAGTTTCACCATGCAGGGGAGACACCTTGGGTGTCCTTTGTGAATACCTATGTTCCTAACACATTGTCCAATTCACCCCCGAGGCTCGACAAGATAAACATCAATCTGATAAATGAGATATCCATTCTCATGCTTGAGCATGGGGCCAGGCCAGGAGACTATGTCGAACTGCTGGACGAGAAATTGAGAACGTGGAAAGTTCCAATTTGGTTCAAGTTCCTCATGCTGGCCCATTGGGTACCGACTTTTCAACAGGCCATGTTCGAACGTGTTTTCAGTTTGATATTAGAGAGGGCCTCAGGTATCCCTGATTCCAGAGCTTTACTGGAACTCAAATCCGAGGGCGAAACATATGAATGGATTCCTTTTCCGTTATGGGCAATATGTACTGACAATTTTGCACTGCCTAACGTGTCAGAATCTAGCCCCTCTGATGCTGATTTTGTATTCAGGGTATTTTCAGGAGTCTGTGAAAAGAATCTAGATAACTTGGAAGTGCCTGAAAGGTCTCGAAAATACCTCTCAAGTCACTTCCTTCCAGACTACCCGGAGCTCAGTAGACAAATACTGATGCCCATTCCCGGAAGCGACTCCAGGACGACAGGTCTCACAACAGCCACCTCGGTCACGCGTGACGGAAACCCAGGGAGCATTAGTGGTCTAAATTCTACGGTTGTGACTTCAATTGAGCTTCAAGAAGGTATAGAGGTTGGATCTCCTAAAGACGGTGCAGCGTGCAATAGTGCGAGAGCAGAGTTGGATGCAATCATTGATGAAGTTGGCTCAATTCAGTCGATTGACGGGGACATTCAGTCAAATAACAGCAGTATTGCACGAACTCTAGGCACCATCGCCGCTGAGCGCTAAATTGGCGACTTGCTTTCCCGGCATCTGGATCTCCGCTTTATCATTGATATATCCTCAGAACTTATGCCAAAGGAGAGGCTCGAGCGCAATATTCGGAGATCACTCAAGCTTTTGTATCTTAAGCTCAGAGAGCACGCGGAAAAGTACATCGAAATCCAGGTTTTAACAACTCGAATGCTTAAGGGGCGAGGTTCAAGGACTAGAATCTCAAAAAGAACTGTCGGTGGCGAGTTAGCATCCCCACCTCCACCTCCGGTGAGTAGCAATGAAGAAGAAGAAGAAATACGCCCAAGCTTTCGGAAGGATCGGGCTTATCTAAACAATTGGATACTAAAAACGGAACTGGCTGCAAGACCAGATGAGACTGATGATACTAAGCTGGCAGAAAGCGACGACGATATTAGCGAAGAAATACAGAGCGATGCAGAAGAATTCCAAGCAGTTCAAGTCGCAGGAGAATTTCTTATGAAGGGTCCTCCTTTCCAGGCGTTCTTAGTACATCTTGGACTCTCATTATTGCCTGATACTCTCAGACAGGTCCTACAATTAGCGGCCTGGAATACCATTGGTCTGACCGATACTCCGGCAGAAGTCTCACTTTCTGATCAAATCAAGACTTCTGTGGAAAAGTTGACCGGCAGTCCCTGGGATTGGTGGCCACTCAGACCGCCGGAGGTACCTTTGCGAAGGGGCTACGTACGAATGAACTGGGCTTGTGTGAGTTATAACGAGCATGCATGGCTTTCTATGCAACCTCCTGACCAGAAGTAGCATTGCGGCAAGCCGTTTTGGGTAGATATTACTCCCTCTCAAGCACGAATTATTGAGAGAATGACCAAGAAACCTACCACGTTTGCTGAAGACCACCACAAAGTCACTCATACCAAGCGTAATGTCTTCCAAAGGGTCACAACATGGTTCAAAAGGAACTCTGGAGCCATTTTACCAGTCTCGACGCCAGTATTTGAAGGTAGTCAGCGACCGTCTGGTGTGGGCGGCAACAACCGAGTTCAACAGGGAGTGGCTACTGCAGAGCAGAACAACATCCCGCCTGTGACTGTTGATGATCTGAGGATCTTATTTGGAGTACCCATGGGGCTTAAGACGCTACATGTGATCTCGATCCCTGTCAAACAACCAGACAGCAACGTTTTTCCACAACTGAAGGCTGAGTATAGAAGAATGCGTGGCCGATGGAGAGCTTGGTTCTCTTTCTGGCAGCTCAGTCACTGCAATTTCGTCAAGGTGAGTGCATGTCCCTATAGATTTACACTCTCATATGTCGAATGCCTTAGATTGACCTCCCATCTCCTGTCGGTGACACTAATGGTTTGTTAGTTTGAGAGCATTGCCCGCAACATTGTTGTCGCATGTGGTCAAGATCTGCCAAAGGCTAGCGACTTGGACTACGATTATGCACCAAAGCCACCTCAAGCATCAATTCCACCTGTTCATCCACATGTCTTTGAAGCTGCATTCAACAGCTGCACTGGTGGCAAATGCCGAAACCCCTCTCCTTTTCACAGCTGCTACGAGTTCGAAGAAACGACTTACATAAAGAGAATTCCGAAGAAAAAGACGCCACTTTCACCGGGAACCACTGATATTCCTATCTGGGGTCTCGAAGCCCGGCATTGCATCTCGTGCTTTCATGTTATTGTATACCACTTGCTTATTCTCATTCCTCCCTTTGTGCTGTGGGGATGGTGGATGAGTAGGCATCCTGATGACATACAGAGCGCATCTGTTCCCGTGACTGTTGTCTTGGCAATGATTTCTATGTTTTGGAGTGCTACTGGAATTATGAAGCAATTTCGTGGCGAGCCATAGTTCTATGGGTGGTCTGAAGATCTATGCTGAACTTTTGACTCATAGATATGAAGACACGACTGATGATGGTAGAATTGTTTTATGTCAGAGATCTGCAGGATATAGAGAAAGCTGGTCTTAAGTCTTAAACAGAACTGAAGGAAAGAGATTTATTCTATGCCATCTGTTGTCTCTTCTCTAGTCATATCAAAGCAGTATCTGCCGCCAACTCGTCCTCGCCTGGATATTATCGTGCTCGTGTGGGGAATGAGAATCGTAACAGAACCGACTTCAGACATCAACAAGATCAGGCCGCGTGGCCTAATGGCTAAGGCGCTAGATTTCGGTCTTGATCAACTGATCCCTCTAGAGATTCCAGGTTCGACTCCTGGCGTGGTCGATTGACACAACTGATCTATTTTCTTTTTGCACTTCTCTCCTCCTGTATGGAAGAAGAGCTGTCTCCCTTTTTCACTTGACGCAAAATGAGAGATGGAACGAGCAAAAATGTGGTTCCGCCCGGGATCGAACCGGGGACCTTCTCGGTGTTAACGAGATGCCATAACCAACTAGACCACGGAACCAGGCCTTGTAATTGGATGAGAGAAGGTCTGGCAACAGCATCCTTGATTCTGAGGAGAGGGAGGAAGACTTGCGCCGTTGGAGAAGATTCTAAGCTACGTTACTTGGATCTCTTAATACATCAAGCAATAAATGATATGACTCTTTGGGAGCCAGAAGGACATGCTAACATCGTAACTAATTAATTCATGTCTGGCAAATATCAATGCGGTTTCATCATGCTTGCACATTGTTAAGATAATGAGCAGGTACACTACAGATTGCCCAATGGAATGTGCCTGATAAGATGTAACAGCCCCACTATGGCTCTCTTATTCTGACGTCCAAAATGAAACTCTCGTGAGAACGACATGGAATCTTCCGACCACACCCAGCTTGGATAAACCACAAAAGTATATCCAACAATATCTCGTCAAAAAGATGAATCAGAGGGCAATGGGATTGCTCCCGCCAGGGCTTGAACCTGAGACCTTCGCATTACCGGACACTCGGATTGAAGTATTAGTACGACGCTCTAACCAACTGAGCTACGGAAGCCGTCTGATTCGATGATTACGCTGGTGAGACTGTGGCTTCATGTTGCAAACGGTCACGAGATGGGGAGCCAGGAACTGGAGCTGAGCGTATCGAGCCTGGATCATCAGACAAAATCGACATAGCAGATATTCGCCAGCCACAGAGAGATCAAGTTCACCGGCTGCTTGGCAGCTCTAAATAACGAGACGCCCTTGAAAAAATGAGAAGGCGGACAAGGGCTACTGCGAGGGCCTATGTATCTACAGCATGGAAACTTGGTAAACACGAACCTAAGATCTGTATCTGATCTGCTGATCTGCCTCCAAAACGACCCAACAGTTCCCGGGCAAAGCCAACTTGATGGTCTCTTCAGACTAGATGCAAGAGCATGCAAATCAGAGTCAATCTTCAATTTCCTTTTTCACAGACTTCTGAATATCAAGACAGTCGATACACCGTCATCAACCTCTGGTAGCAAAAGCATTGGCATTATGGTTTGACACTGCCTTACAACCAGCCTCAATTCTTTACAGATCGACCTCTGGATTGTCGTTCCCTCTCTTGTCCAGTCCGATAATGGTGTAATTTTGACTCCAGTATTGAAGCCCAAGATCATCCTGCTTCTCATCCGTGAAAACAGCCTGGAAAGAAAACACTTTCTTGGTCGCGATTTCGTTGGCGAATGGTTCAAGCATCAATTTTGAGTTGCGAAATTGGAATTTGTATTCGTAGTCGGACAGATAGACTTCATCGACAAGGTGACTGATATCAGAGCTGAGCTTATTCAGATGATCAGGCTCGCAATACCAAGTGAAGTCGAACTTGCGTGAGAGGTTGTCGGGAATCTCGCCCTCCCATGTGATGGTGACCTCTTTGCTGACATCAATGGGCTCGGAGGGGTCGGGGCTAGTGAACTTGAAGGCCCGAGCTGTCGGGAGAGCGGCTAGAAGGACGGCCAGGAAAGTCTTGGTCTGCATTGTGAAACTGTGTCTAGTGAACGGACTTGCGAGATGCTGTCAAGGTAAAAAGGCTGATATTGATGCTTTATCTTTGGTAAATTATGCTTCAGCTGATGCCTGAAGCCTCGTCGCGGGTAAGTGACGGTCAAGTATTTGACTGGCATGATGTGAGTCTCGGCTATTGCCATTTGCGGATGGTGGCTATAGGATTCGAATGCTGGTACCTAAATGTCAGACATCAATTCGGTATACTTTGATGTTCGCCGTGCTTCCCATTAAGAAAGCCTCGAGCAACGACATACTTTGTGGTGTGTAATGGACTTGGATTTGCAGGCATGCCCTGAAAATGAAGGTCTTGGACCACTTTCCGTGTGTTGAGTCTTATATTTCCCTGGGTTGGCCTATTGCCAATGCCATGCCACTAAGACCCAAGGCATGGCTGTGCACAGATGCATAATGTCATTGGCTACACCGACAGCTTGTTCTTCGCCTCATTGGGGACAGGGTTTAGTGCTTTGCAGTGTTGTTTTCAACCCCTGCTGCTCCGTAGTCAAGACTTTGCCGTGTTCTTAGTGCGGCATGCCACGGATACCACCTTCAAGCTTAATCTTATTTGTCCTTGCGTAGAGCAAGCCAATCACGACGTGTCAGCGCCGAATGCATTATGCGTCGGACTTGGATTAACCCGACGAGTATATAACGGTAGGACTCAATGCCTAAATGGGTTTCTACAATAAATAGGACACTGACGGCCCATAAAAAGAGACTAATCTTGACGATCCTTCAATTCACAGATTGCGACGTACTCTTTCATGGCTATAATCTCAGAATCTACATCTTAGACTTCGATCAGAACCGCCAACATGAACAAGGCCAAACACGCTGCTGATCCGGAAGAGACACCCGACAATGTGCCCGTCCGCCCTCTCACCGGCAAAGAAGCTGAAGAGGACTATCAGAAACAACTCGCCCTCCTCAAGGAGCAGAATAAAACAAGACTCGAGAAAGCTCGAGAGTCGCAATTCTCCAACTCATCAACACAAAACACCGATCGTCGTACCTAGGCATGGGGTGCCTTTGCCCGCAACGGATGATGCGGTATCACCGTGCTGGGAGGGAGAAGACCCACGAACAGCCGCTAACTTGTTTTGCACGGATTGAAGACCATCATGTATCGATTGTGGTTCATCCACCATTATTATGACTCGGAAGGGCCATGCTGGCAATGGAATATTGTAATATGGGCGATAGTTTTGAGACAAGGAAATGACAAGTAAAAATGCAAATTGATGTATGTGATCTGTCTCGTGATGTAACTGTGAAGTTTATGGTCCCATTGTTGGCCAGACTGGACAAGATTCTGCCTTGCCAATATTGGTGTATTGGCCGTGGTAATCATTGGCCAATTCTCATGCAGCTGGCTGCACTTCGCGGCCTCACAGCCACAAGTTTGGCCTGAAAATATTGCATCAGCTCTCTGGAACGCCGTGCCCAATTTTCAAGCCCTTCTCTTCTCAGTAGTTTCTCCTGGTAATTAATTCTAAACGGCCTGCTTTTTCGAATTGTCAAACTTTGTACGAGCCTGTTTATATATTTCCTGCACCACTACTTCTTGAGCCTATTACGGCCTCTGTAAGCTGACCATCAGGTCCTGTTTACCCCGCTCGATATCACACTGCTGAGCCGCACTACAGATATCTTGGTAAACGAGACTTCGGGTTTTGGCGCTCGGAACCTACTAAAATGCGGCTCATAAACGTTGAGAATCTAAAGCTGGAAACCTTCATCGGCGGTCAAATCCCACCGTATGCTATCCTGTCGCACCGATGGGGAAACGACGATGAGGAGGTATCCTTCAAGGATATGATGAGAGTCCCTACAAACAAGGTTGGAATGACAAAGGTTGAAGGTTGTTGTCGACAGGCCAAGAAAGACAACCTCAAATATGCTTGGATTGACACTTGCTGCATTGACAAGGAGAGTTCCAAAGAGCTAGACGAGGCTATCAATTCCATGTTTCAGTGGTATAGAAGAGCCGCGATATGTTATACCTACATGGCCGATGTTCCTCATGAGCAAGATATCTGGGAATCGACTTCCAGCTTCTCCGCGAGCTCGTGGTTCACAAGAGGATGGACACTACAAGAGCTCCTTGCTCCTGGAGAACTATACTTCTTTGATGAGACGTGGAATCTTATTGGCACGAAGGAAGAACTGGCGAGTGAAATTGAAGATATCACAGGGATACCCCGCAGATTTCTGCTCGGCTGGGTCGACTTTCATCAGGCCAGTGTTGCGCAGCGTATGTCCTGGGCGTCGAGAAGAACGACGAAGAGGGACGAAGATATCGCCTACTGTCTCCTCGGGATCTTCGATGTTACTATGCCGATGATCTATGGGGAAGGACAAAAAGCCTTCGAAAGGCTGCAGCTCAAGATCATGGAACAGACAACCGACGATTCAATTCTAGCATGGGGAGTAAAGGTTCAAGGTATGGAATTAGAATCCCAGACTGGTCCTAAGGAGGATGATACGTCTGCCGGAATTTTTGCAATGTCACCAATGGACTTTGCCAAGTGTGGCCGTATCGTGCCAAAGGCGCTCGATCCCACTTGTATCACGAATTTCGCTGTTTCTGGAGGATACATCCGCACTTCGCTCAAGTTACAGAGTACAGAAAATGGAGTAGCATATGGTCTTCTCAACTGTGGCCTCGAGAACACGACAGAAGGCAACATAGCTATCCCGCTACGCTGTACAACGCCTTCAATTTCGACTGTCAGGCAGTACATCCGACCCCTTGGATATGGCCCTATACTTCTATCTGGGCCACAAAGCGACTGTTACGGTGTCCAGGAAGTCCGTATCCGCGTGGATCGCCAGGCTCGAGCAGTAGAAATGACAGGGAAACCTATCTGGCTTCATATGGATGGTCACCAAAAGCTTAAACTACACCTCAAGGAAGTTTGGCCGCCACTCAACTGGGACCGGGGCCGCGCTTTGGTCATGGACCTGAACGATTCAAATCAAACCTTTAGACGAAGATACCTCGCTCGCTTTACTACCAAAGCAAAGAAGAGCAACGAAATGGTCGTTGTATTGGACTTCAACCTCCAGGCACAGTATTCTTGCGCGAGCTGCTTTGCAATAGCAGCACCTGAAGAGTTAGATCTGCCTAGGATTGCCCGAGGTCTGGATTATATGCAGTCCGAGCACTTGCGCGATCAAGTTATACACATTGGAAATGATGTTGTCGAGGTCTCTGTGCAGAGAGAAGACATCCCGCAAGACTCAATCTTCCTGCTGAGGCTAGCCAGGGCTGACTTGAGACCACAGTCTAATCTAGACACGTCCCATCGTATTTCTAAAGCGAGCCAGGTAGATATGCTGATTTCAACCCTTTGCGAAAGGGATAAGATAGAAGAATATATCGACGAAAAGATGGAAGAACAGGCTGCGACTCTCAGTGAACTAGAGTCTTTGGAAGCCGAACTGGACAAGGTAGCGGACAAGGAGAGACAACTAGCAATTGAGAGGAAAAGGATTGAAAGCGAAATGAAATTGAAGGAGATAAATATGCACAAACGTGATGCAAGGATATCAAGAACGAAAGAGAGGCTGGCAGAACTCGCATATCGAATAGACCAGAATATTCGAAATGTCGAGAAAGTCGATGGAGTCAAGGGTTCGATAAGTTGGGCCGAAACCATGCTACAGAGCCAATTAGACAAGCAAAAAGCATCTCAAGACACAGATGCACCGGTTTGTGCGGGCCCAAGCACCCTTCCGACGACGAGTCTGGTTAATAGCCAACAAAGCATGGGCGGTTTCATTCCACTGCTCTGGGCTGCCGCCAACGGAAAGAACGCAATCTTGCAACTTCTCATACACAACGGTGCAGACCTCGAAGCGAGAAACCCAGACAACTCATACACGGCTCTTATGTATGCGGCGGAATATGGACAGGTCTCAGCCGCAAAGTCCTTACTCGATTACGGCGCGATGGTGGAAGCTCAGGACAAGAATGCATACACTCCCCTGTTGCTGGCAGCTTCGGCAGGGCACGTACCGATAACGTCGTTTCTTCTCGGTAAGGGGGCTGATATAGAAGCGAGATCTTCCGATGGGAGTACTCCGCTCTCTATTGCAGCTAGAAAAGAAAACGACGGCGTTATCAAAGTACTGCTGGAGAAAGGGGCCGATATAGATGCTAAGAAACATAACGGTGACACGCCTTTATTACTAGCATGTGTTAATGGCCGCGTGGGTGTCGCAAGGATGCTGATTGATGCAGGAGCCAATATTCAGACACAAACGCGCTATGGGAGTACGCCGCTAGCTGTCGCTGCCAGAAAAGGGAGGGAGGGTGTTGTCAAACTACTGCTAGAGAAAGGGGCCGATATAGATATTAAGAACCATAACGGAAACACACCTTTATCCCGAGCATGTCTTAATGGCCACATGGGTGTCGTAAGGATACTGATTGAGAAGGGAGCGACTGTCGATGTGAGGAACAAGAAGGGCAGGACGCCTCTGCAACTAGCGGAGAAGAACACAAGAAGTGAGATCGTCAATTTGCTCCGGAATCATTTGGCCACGAAAGGGCGATGAGGTACGAGAACCAGATTAGGTGTTACCATAGGGATAGGACATTGAATACTGAGTAACAGACCTTCTGTAAACTTGAGGATTGCCAGCGTAGATCGCAGTTCACGTTGAACAGTCTTATGACTTCACAGATCTTCCTTCTATGACTAATCTTTGAAGGGAAGTTCACCTAGTATACGTAGCCTACACTATTTCATGCCCAAGACTGCCGCTGACAAACGTTGGTCATAATATGACTAACTACGTAGATCTATTGTCATATGAAAACAGAGACTGACAGGCTGTTTCCCATGACCAGTAATCCCGTACTACATCCATAATGGGAAGCCTAACACGTTCTGACAGCCAAATGGCAACATCTGGTTGCTGAAATTTAACTTTGGTGTGGTGTTTGCGAATGTGTTCACAGTACAAAGTCTGTTTGATACTCATTAGCTGGTAGAGAATGCTCCAGTCCCTGGTGATTATGCGAACACACCGAACATGAGGTTGCTTCACTTTCTGCTTGTTCAAAGGACTAGTAGTAGGCGTTCTTGAAAAATTCGATTAAAAGTCATAGTTAGTGTGATAGTGTTCTGCTTAAGCTTTTATTATTTTGAACCTAATGTGGTTTCAACCACTAAGTGTTCATTAAAAACCCGCGCAGAATTTACACTCCCTCAATTGAAAAGTTTTTCAGCCGAATATAAAAGTTTCTTGACTATCTGTATACCTCTCTGCGAGATACTGGGTTTAGATCCTCTGATAATTCGAAAGTATTTCTGAAATTTTGTTGCTCAAGAAAAGTTTGCCTTGTCTATAAAATCAGCTTCTCCGTGGTTCAATCCCAGAAATCTCAACATCTCAAATACATCACAGATTCATTTCAGCTCGTCCTGACGTATCATCTTGTGTACCATTCTTGTGTACTATCTCGCTGTACAACAGATCCTTGTACACCACCACCTCCTGCACTACAAACAACCTTGTGCATTCACCCCCACCACCTACTCGCGATGGCTGCCACACGTTCCCAGAAGCGCAAGGCCGAGGAGTCTGAGCCTCAAACTCAGAATCGTGTCTCTACCGGTCGCCCCATCAAGATCGTCCTGCTCAGGGACGGCAAACGGCCCAAGGTAGCCCGCGACGACGACGACAGACTCGCCGTGCCAGCACCACCAGCCACAGTGTACCGCCACAACAAGCTGAAGAAGCTTGTTATTCGCAACACGAGCTCCGCGAATCAATCCATGTACCCCATGGTGATTCCTGTTGTCTTTCGGGGTGCCCAGGCCCAAGAGCCTGAAGAAAAGCCCGTCGCGTTCACTTTCCGGTGCGACTTTCGCCCAAAGTGTCCCGACACCAGGCAGAGTGTTCTGCCCACTCAGCAGCCGGCCCCTGGTGCAGTCCAGAAGAAGAGGATTGCCCCAACGCTGGTGAAAGCAGGATAGCTACCAGATGGACGAGAGTGATGAACGAGCTCATAAGGCGGATCGCCCTTCACATTCTTGTCCGGACATGCTTGTATGCAGGCATATCCATGGCAGCCTCCGTCTATCAAAGCCAGCTAGGGAGCTCAAAACCCTAATACTGCTTAACAAAGACCTGACAGTGGGTTCCATTTAGGCCTTAGAGGATAACCAGGCTAACGGTAAAGCCTCTTCAGAGATAGAGTGCTCAAAGTTTACTACCTAGTCTCAAACCATGGTTATAGTATGTTTCGTCGGATGGAGGAATTGCATATTGTTTGTGACTATGGATATTTAATGTTTCAAAAGTCGAAGGAGTCATTTCTGTGAAAGTCTCGCTTCCTTATTCCACGATGTTTAGTGATAGCACTGGGTGGTTTTATTTTCTTCAAATGATATTTTATTTCGTTCAATACATTTCACTAAGAAACAATGAGCTTTGGCGTCATATCATTGATCTTTATGTTTATTTTGTATCTGGAAGACGTTCTACAACACTTCAACGCGTGATACTTTGTGACTAACTTAGCCGCGTATCCTGTGGATAATGCGATAAAGATGTATCAGAGTAAATGGTGTTATCTAGCCGTCTTTGCTCCCAGCTTACTTTACCATGAAGTGCCAGATGTGTCTCCCCTAAGAGTAGCTTTGTAATTTCTGATTCAACAGGGTATACATCAGCTCAGCCTGATTGGCGACACACCCAACCAATCTTCAGCCGCACGAAAATGCACAACTCCGGAACAGACATTATTCCGACTGTCCTATATCAAATGGGTGGCCAAAGGCGTTCAGCCGCAACCCCGCATCTTGACCTCTGCTTACCTGCCTGTTCGCCAATGTTGGCATGCATTTAGTCTTGTAATGCTCTAGCCCGAGGATAACAGCATATGCAGTCTTATTTGACATGATCTTCAGTCAACAGAGGCATGGAGCGCGAAAGGACGAGGCTTGATAGCCCGTCTTACTATACTATCGGTTGGATCGCGGCTCTTGCCATCGAGCAGGCAGCAGCAAGGGCACTTCTGGATGAGGAACACTCTGAACCAAACAACTTTCACCCATCTCGTTCAGATACGAATAATTATATCTGGGGCCGCATAGGACAACATAATATCGTCATCGCTTCTCTACCAGCAGGAGTCTATGGCACAGCCTCTGCTGCGACCACCGCCTCGGATCTTGTACACTCTTTACCGCAAATCCGTTTTGGCCTCTTGGTCGGTATTGGTGGAGCTATACCGAAACCTGATGGTGATCAGGATATCAGGCTTGGTGATGTTGTCGTTGGTCAGCCGCATGGTGTGACTGGCGGTGTCGTGCAGTATGATTTTGGCAAGGCGAAAGCGAATGGTATTTGGGAGCGGACAGGTTCGCTTGACAAACCACCTGCAGTCCTATTAAAAGCTCTAGCGAATCTGCAGGCTGAGCATGAGATTCGAGCCTCTAAAATACCCCGACTCCTCGAGGCTATGCTGAAAGCTAACCCTGGCATGAAACGACCCGGCAGTAACTTCACCTACCAGGGCTTTGAGAACGACCGACTTTTCCCATCAGACTATGAGCACGTTGGTGGGAAGACATGTGCGAAGTGCGAAGTCTCTCGCAGAATCGATCGCGAGGAACGGGAAACCATAGAGCCGATGATCCATTATGGAGTTATTGCTTCGGGTAACACTCTTATCAAAGACGCTAAGTTCAGAGATAGCCTCACAGAGAGCATAGGCCATCAATGTTTGTGTGTCGAGATGGAAGCTGTAGGCCTGGTTGATAAGTTTCCATGCCTTGTTATTCGTGGTATTTGCGATTATGCCGATAGCCATAAGAACGATCAGTGGCAAAGATACGCAGCATCTACTGCTGCAGCATTTGCTGTCGAGCTTCTCAGCCATGTTCCCGTGAGGCAACTCGCAGAGTCTCCACGAGTCCTTGAGATATTACAATCACGTGAGTATGCCACTTTCGACATCTTCGGAGTGAATATATTGCTGAATTGATTAAGTGGAAAGCAAAGTGGACTCCATGAGGTAAGTTATCTTCGACGCGGCTATGAGTAGTGTTGAAATAACATTTCTACAGTCATCAGATACAGCAGACCGATCTCCTATCGACCCTTGAGAAGCTCCCTTTTGTAGCTGAAGCTCTATTCAACTCTTACGCCGAGGAGCATAGCCCGACTTGCCTACCAGAGACACGAGTTCAACTTCTCACTGATATCGACGAGTGGATCACGAGTGCTGAGTCAAAGACCATATTCTGGCTTAATGGTATGGCGGGAACAGGGAAGTCGACCATATCACGTACTGTTGCACAGCGGCAGTGGGAGATAAATTGCCTAGGCGCAAACTTCTTCTTCAAAAGAGGAGAGGCAAGCCGAGGGAATATGTCGAAGCTTGTTCCTACCATGGCACGGCAATTAGCAATCCATATCCCTTGTATGATCAGTTCGATCAAAAAGGCCATAGATGCCGATCCGTCGCTCCCAACCAAAACCCTTGCAGAACAGTTTGAGAAGCTTATCAAAGAGCCTCTCAAGGAGTTGGCTGCTTCTTCATCATGTCCGAATTCTCTTGTCATCGTGATAGATGCCCTCGATGAATGCGAAGAGGAATTTCATATCAAACACCTGCTGTCACTTTTCACTAAACTGGAGTACCCAGATTCGCTTAAACTCAGAGTGTTCATTACCAGCAGACCAGAACTTCCGATTCAACTAGGATTCCTGGATATCAATGGCATGTACCAGGGTCTGGAGCTCCACAGTATTTCAAGAGATATCATGGAGCATGACATATCTATCTTCCTGCGACACGAGTTGGACGCCATACGGAAGAGCTTCAATTATGTGGCTTGCAGTGACCAGAGGCTAGCTGAGCAGTGGCCGGGGTCTGTCAAGATCGGACAGCTTGTTTCTATGACACAGCCACTGTTCATTGCTGCAGCCACTGTCTGTCGTTTCTTGAATGACGCTGCTCTTGGTGGCCCTGAAGAGCTTCTGGCTAGGATTCTTGAGTCAAGTAGCCGTACGCATATGTCTCGGCTCAACGACATCTATGCCTCAATCCTGGCTCTGCAGGTCATCGATAGACCGAGAACAGAGCAAGAAGAGATCGTGGAAAGCTTCCACTCAATTGTTGGCGCTATTGTAACATTAGCTACGCCTTTGGCAGTCAATAGTCTATCGCTATTGCTGGACATCTCCGCTACGAAAATAGATATGAAGATCAAGGTTCTTCAGTCTGTTCTCGACGTACCCAAGAGCCCGGAAGCCCCCGTCAGAATCCTGCATCTATCGTTCCGGGATTATCTCGTGGACCCTGATCTACAAGGGACTACGGTCTTCTGGGTCGATGAAAAGGCCATGCACAGGAGACTTGCAAGTCGTTGCCTCTTCATCATGGACTCGATGCTTCGTGAGAATCTATGCAGACTACCTTTTCCGGGAACATTCCCATCCGAAATTGAAAACCAGGAACCACTAAAGTTCATACCTCCGGAGCTTCGCTATGCTTGCCATTACTGGGTACACCATTATGTATCATCAAATATCGAAGAGCGCGTGACCCATGAAGTCTATCCATTTTTAGAAAAGCATCTACTCCACTGGTTGGAAGCCATGAGTCTCCTTGGCCATATAACCGACTGTCTAACAATTTTACATGCATTAGATACATGGCTAGAGGTACGATGCCTTCTTCAACTTCGAGTGCACTATACTTACGACCCTAGAAATATTCCTGTGAAGATCTTTCGGACCTTGTCAAAGACTCTTTGAGATTCGTCCGAACTCATCTTTCCATTATTGATGAAGCGCCACTACAAGTCTATTCGTCAGCAATAGTATTCTCTCCAACAAATAGTATCGTGAGACGTCTTTTCGCGACTCGAGTCCCTCCCTGGCTTCTAGCCTGGCCAGTAGTCGATGATGAGTGGGGGCCATGCTCCTTGGTCATAGGTCACAGTGGTGAAGTCAAGTCAGCCATCTTCTCTCCCGACTCAAAGGCCATCGCAGCGATATATGATGAGAAAACTATTCGCATTCTTTCAGCTTCGAGTGGTAAATGCGAGCATGTATTAGCGGGACACTCTGGTGAAATTCAGTCAGTAGTCTTCTCACAAGATTCCAAGACCCTAGCCTCGAGCTCAACTCGTGGTACAGTACGAATCTGGAATCTTCAGACGGGAGACTGTGACAAAGTCTTGAAGTATCCCTCACCTACGGGAACGGCTTTTGCCTTCTCTCGCGATTCGAAGGTACTGCTCACCGCCAGTGGAAACCAATTCGTAAGAATCTGGAAGACACAGACTTGGGACCATATCATTCTGAGTGGACACACAGGAGCGGTTAACTCAGCTGTTATTTCACATAACTCGAGGATGGTAGCCACGTCGTCCGATGATGCAACAGTAAGACTATGGAACACGCAAACGGGTAGATGCGAGAAGATATTGAAGGGCCATTCAGAAAAGGTCAATGTGGCGACCATATCATCTGACAACCAAGTGCTTGTCTCTGCTTCTGTCGATCAAACTTTACGTATCTGGGATCTAGATGCGAATAAATGCACAAGGGTGCTCAGGGGACATGAATGCGATGTCCTATTAGCTGTATTCTCGCCCGACTCTCGCTTGATAGCTTCTGGAGATGTGGGAGGTCGCATAGGGATATGGAATGCCCGAAATGGAGAATTTATGCACGAACTGAGAAACACCTCGTACAAGGGGAAATTCGAGTCGTTGATGTTTTCAGAAGATGCAACAAAACTGATTGCCATCCTCAGCACACGAATAGCTCTGATACATGATATTCAGAGCGGAAAATGTGAACAGGCATTTGACTTCTCAGCTTCAAGTTTGAACTGGTCAGTTGAGCTTTCTCATGACTTGACAATGATTCTTACAGCTTCTTCGGATGACAATACTGTCCGAATATGGGACCCTCACACTGAAAGAAAAGGCCTCAAAGGCTCCAAAAGCCGGAATAAAAAGATCCTCGAAGTTGAAACATCACCAAATGGGAGAGCAGTGGTATTAAATACGGCGGGTGGCCTTGAAATTTGGTCCCTTCGCCGAAACAAGTTCGAATGTCTGCTGGTAAGCGACAACCTGCTGCTCAGCGGTAGAGATTTCATTCAGTTCTCACCTGATTCCAGCACGGTGATTATTGCCAATGAAAGTTCTATTACAATGTGCAATGTGGAACCGGGGGACTACACTTGTTGCTTCGAAATCAGCAGCGGGGTCTGGTTATGCCTTTATTCGGAGGATTGCAAGATCCTGGTAACATACCACAGAGATCGCACCCTCTGCTGCTGGCATTTGGAGCATCATAACTATAGACGTCTTCCAGATGTCCGCTATGTCGACACTAATCGAGGTTCCTTCGATCCGATAACAGGTAGGGACGTTGTTCTTGACGGGAGCGTTATTCATGTGGTGATACATCCTCATCAGAAGCTGCGTATGTCGTCCACCTGGCCGGCTCTAAGACACTATCATACATGGATTGCGATCGGGAACGAGAAGTTCTTCAAACTCTCTCCAGAGTGTCTAAGTGCCGAAATAAGCATATGGGGAAACATAGCTGTTGTGGATTGTATTTCTGGACAACGTATTATCCTAAGCTTTGACGTTGGTGAAGCTGGACTGCCGCCATCTTGTATGGAAAGAGAGAAGAACCTAGATGATTTTGACTTTTGGAACCTCGAGAGGGAGAATCATCTATATGATTCCGACCCTGATGAGTCTATGGAGTATTCGTTATGAAGGTATTGGCTAGCTAGATTGACTTCTGTTAGCTACTGTAATTAGCAGACTACTTGACTTCTGGGTTTCTGGGTAAGACTTGAAACATTCCCATTTCTTAGGTTTAAAGGCACATCGCGCTGCGAATCTTTATAGTACTGATTGACCATTGAATATTGCTAAACATGCCTGTGCTGTTTGCCCCTAGGGGAACTCAAAACCACTGGGCACTGAATAAAGTTAAGAAGGAATTCAAGTAAGACATGGGGAATTGTATTCCTTCTTGCACTAAAAGCTGCCCCCGGAAAGCCTAGTAATTTGAGCTTTAAGAACAATAAGAACACTATTATAACATATACCTCAGATTGATGTTGCTTAGTACCATAGCTTCTGATTTGGCTCGACACCCTTCTCTTTGCAATGGTCATAATAGAGCTCCGCGAAACTAAAGATGTCCATTGTCTCCCTCAAGCTATCATCATCATTAAAGAACTCGAGGCTTCCGGTAATAGTAAACACCACCTCGGCGCCAGCACCCATGAACAGCGTATGAATAGTTCCTGGGTTCTCAACAACGTAGTCCCCAGGTCCAGCGACCCAGTCATACCTACACATGTCAGTCAATACACCGCAGCTTGAGGTCATATACCCACTCTTTGTATCTCCAATTTCCAGAAAGTGTAACAGCTGTGACTGTACCTCGATGCCTGTGCTTTCCGAGCCAGCAATCGACAGGCGTTCTCAGCCCAATGACGAAACTACCAGATCTCGTTTCAAAACGAAGAGGTTTGAGCTCTAGCGTTCCTGTCCATGGATGCCACAGAGTGTCTTTGCTGGAGTTGACGTAGACATCTGGAGAACTGTGCTTGTCGGTGAAGACGAGGGCCTTTCGGTCTTTATCTGTGAGTACTGATTCACCCTTGGAATGCCCCAAGAGATCAGAACTCTTCTGAGTACTCTCTGGTGTATCTTGGGTCTGAGCTGGCGCCATAGTGAGGGAGGTATCAAGGCAAATAAACAGTTCTGGATGAGAGTGTTGCAGTGAGTAATTTGCTATACTAGTCAATCGAGTGAGGGCTAGGAGCCTGATTTATATGCACAACAGCACGCTGACTAAATGGACGCATCTGATACGTGTCGTGTAATTTTGAGCTGGGCAGATTTATGCAATGTGTAGATCAATGCTACCCCAGATTTCCGAATGACTCGGTGATTGCTGTCTGGTACTGAGCGGTGTAAGCAAAAATAGGAATTGTGTCGCCAAGTTAACGTTCTTGTTCTTCGGATTGGCTTAGCTGGGAAATCCGTAGGGGTCTCCACAGGGCTACGCGTCTGTGCCGCCCTCCTGTTGCCGCTCCCCCGCGGCAGGGGACCTTTTCTTGGGGAAGATCGACAAGATGTTGGCTGCAGACGTTGGGCATCGCTGCAGCGCTTTGACTTGTGTTCCTCATGGAGAGACTGTCATGACTCGCTCAAAAGACGCTCTGCAGCGGTATTTATGGGAGTGAAAGATACAGCAGATGCTGTGATAAAAGTCTTTAGGTAATTTAGCCTAAGCTTAGAGGACTCTTTGCTTAGTTTATTTGGACACACTTATCAAGGTTCGGTGTTTTCTTACCCCCGGAGGTGTGCCTCAATGACAAAGTCAATGGTGGAATTGTGCGATACAGGTATGGGATGAATGATCACAGGGTGAGGTAGCCCAGCTGAGTCGAAGATGCATCACAGCGGAAATTGAGGAGTAGAAATATTCGCATTTCTTCGGTAGAAAATATAAAACACACAAATTTGGGCTCATGCTTTTTTAAATCCATGATGACGGATAATGGGAGACTCGGATGCCGAAACAAGCAAGAAAACATCAAATTTATTTGACGGTACGGGGTAGGCAGGTTTGAGATCTGCTACGCCACTAACAGAATGCCCAGACTACATACGGTAAAAGAGATAATCAACTAAGACGCAGAATTTAGAGAGCGTTATCAGATACCCGATAAGACGCGAGCGAGCCTAAGGTAGGACAAATTACCGACGAACCTAGCGCACTTCAAGGACAAGCAGCCGAGGTTCCACTACCCAGGAATCTCCATAATCTTGCATCAGAACCATGGATCCAACACCCGCTGCTCGTCGCCGCCGCCGCAGACGCGTTGCCGAAGAGAACCGGAAACGTGCATCACGAGCGTGAGTCCCTAAAGAGCAACATAATTGACTCAGAACTGATGATATCACCATTATCAGGTGCGACCGATGCAAGGCTCGGAAGAGCAAATGCATTGAGTCAAGTCCAGGCATTTGTCAAAGATGTGAAGCTGGTCAGCTTAGTTGTCGCTTTGAGAAGTATATGACCACTGCATGATTCATAACCAGGTTAGTCTGACAAAATGCAGAGATAGGCTTTCTCCGCCACAGAGTCAAAGCCCAATGCCCGCTCGAGATGCTACCATCACTGCCGTAGTTGCCTCGTCTCAAACAGGAGCAACACCACAGGAGAACATCTCCATAGAAAGCCGTAAGAACGATTACACGTTTATGTAGACGCTGAACTGACAGATGCAGACCAGACTGAAAGCATACTATGGCCCCGATTCCTGACAAGACTACGCGAAGCCTTTTCTTTGGACCCAATATCAGGCCCAGAGGAGCAGGATATGGTCAATCTACAGGCTGTAAGTATTGTTTCCACGCCTGAAAGTCATATGAAACTGACTTTATCTAGAATATTACGCGACCAAATAACCCGTCACCAGCAGAACAAGCCCGCCTGAAGAAGATTGTCGACTCTTTTCCTCCACGCTCCATCGCCGAGTTTCTTGTTCATGTCTGTATCAGACGAGGCACCGATGTCTTTTTCTACTTTGACCAAGCACAACTCATTCACGAGATCGAGCAGTTTTACACCAATCAAACGTGCCCGTTGAGATTCGATCCCAGCTTCATCTGTCTCGCATTGACAATCTTTGCACTTGGCAGCCACTGGACCCCTTTGGAACGACCAGGTCATTCGCGGATTGATGAACACGATCCCGGGCGTTTGTTCTTTGAGCAGGCCAAGGTTCTCGTGCCAGATGTCATCGAGCTCCCTGACCTCAGATCTATTCAAGTATGTTTGATACTCGGTGTCTATCTCATGCCGCAGAATGCAGTTGGATCGTCCTATGTCTACACGGGAATGGCTTTGAGGAAGGCTCTGGCATTTGACCTGCATCAGGACTCGGATGATCAAGCAATAGACCCACGAGAAAGAGAAGTTCGTCGGCGGTTATGGTGGTCGATATACTCACTTGAAAGGTAAGTTCGTGCCATTCCTCGTGTTGGCTCCATACATACTGATGCCAAGCAGGTGCTCGACAATAAAGCTCAATAGACCACGATCGGTTGCACCTGAGATCATTACGGTCTCTTTACCGACTGTCCTGCCAGAATTTGACGATTCCCAGAAGTTCAACAACGTTCTTCTTCAAATTGCCTTTGCGCGTCTCATATCCATTTTGGACAGAGTGGCTGACTGGGAGTGCGTCACGGTTTACAGTCCTCCTTCAGATGCTGACATTTGTAGGTCAACAGTCACAAACGCTCCACGCCAGGTAGATACAGCGAGCCTGGAGAACCAGCTGAGAGAGTGGAAAGACTCGTTGCCTGAGGCCTTTGATCTAGAGACAATCCCACCGCAAGACTCACGCTATCGCGCAGTCTTTCACATCTGGCTTAATTACTACTATGCCTGGATTGTTATGGGTAAGATGTCTCTCATTACAGTTGTAAGAATCACTCTGCGGCGTCATCTCGGAGACGACTCAGAGCCGTGCAACATTGACGATAAGGCCGAAAAGCTATCAAAGTCATGCGCAAAGGCTTCTAAGAAACTGCTTCAGCTCTTTGAGGATCTGAATCAGACTGGCTATACCACGCGATTCTCATTCACCGACTTCCAAGGCTGTAGTATTGCGACCATCGTCACTCTCATAGCAGGTATCCTTGATAGAGACCCCGGATACGAAAGACGCGTCAGATTTGGTCTAGACTTCTTGCGCAGAATGGCCACAGGAAACCCAAATGCCCAAGTTGGTGTTCGGTTTGTCGAAGCCCTTCGTTCCATCTCGAACGAGGCCCGGAGTAAGCTCAGTCGGTCTAGGCAGCCTCCTATCAACGCTATTGACGAGGGGCTACAATCGTCTGCGTATAACGAGTGGGCGGAGTGGCTGTCAAACCAAGAACAGTCCCAGAGTGCTATCAACACTGAAGCAATAGGTGACAGCGCATTGAGCGCCGACCAGAATACACAGGTACCTCCGGGCGCTGATGCCGAGTTCTGGTCTACGGGGCCTGAGGTTATGGAATGGAGCTCACGCACTGATGCAGTGCTCGAGCCACTCATGTCACGTCTCCCGGTTCCGCAGGCCCAGGCCGGAGAGCAGCTTGATCCGTTTGAGACATATCGCCTGTCGGCATTGTATAGCGAAGACCAGCCGTTTTTGATGGGCCTCACAGGCTTCGATGTGCTGGACTTTGCAGGCTACCCTCCTGATATGGCCCCATGAAAGTTGTGCGACCCGGTTACGTGACTTCACGCTCAAACTTGAACAGCGGAAAATTTAGTCAAAAGGAACTGCGGCTCTGAACTGGATATTACAAATGCATTGTTAAAAGTTGGTTCTTGATGCAGAAAGAGAAACTTGTAATTGTGCTTTCCCCAGCTTGATACTCAATGTGGCATTGTCCGTGCCTTTGTTCCCAGTGTTCATCAAATTCTACAGTACCGAATTGAACCGGATCGGGATCCCACCATCAACCTCCAGAGACTCCAACTGACTGCGATACACTAAACCGTCCTTCATAACCGCCAAGATGTACTTCTCTGGGTGGTCAAAGATCTCAATATTTTCCAATGGGTTCTTATCCATGATCAGAACATCCGCCTGGAAACCCTCTTTCAGCTGACCTAGAGTAGCCTCACAACCCATCATCTTAGCAGGATTCACTGTCGCACTTCGCAATATCTCAAGAGGCTTGAGCGCCTGAGATCGCAGAGAGAACTCTTGTGTCTGAGCAGAACCAAGCGGACCAAGGAGATCGCTACCGTAGCACATTGTCACACCAGCTTCTGAAGCAATGCGAAGAGCTTCGAGGCCAGATTTCAAGACTTGCGCATTCTTGACTTGCGACTCGGGAGGCAAGAAATTCTTCCACTTGTCGGTGGCCATTTGCGCATACGTGATGAGTGTTGGGGTAAGATAGGCGCCCTTCTCAGCCATGAGGCGAGCTGTCGGGGCATCGACAAAGTTACCATGCTCAATACCCTTGACTCCATTGTCGATACAGTGTCTTATAGCCTTAGTAGTGTATGCATGCGCTGTGACGAAAGTGCCAGCGTTGTTGGCACACTCCACCATCGCTTGAATCTCTGACGTGGTAAATTGCAGCTGTTCCAGCTTATCAGTCGGTGATGCAACGCCACCAGAGCCCATAATCTTGATAAAGTCGGCTCCGCAGCGAACCTCATCACGAACAGCGGCCATGCACTCTGGTACGCCATTGCAAATGCGGCCCAAAGACCCAATAGCGTGTCCGCCACAGCATTCATGCTTCTCGTAAGAACTTCTCAAGTCACCGTGGCCACCTGTTTGCGAAAGTGCATGACCTGAGATGAACAGACGAGGACCGGGGAAAACGCCCTCTTCAATCGCCTCCTTCAACGGAAGCTGAGCGCCGCCGCAATCACGAACAGATGTGAAGCCACGGTAGAGCATTTGTGAGGCGACATATGGCTGTCGCAACAGCGAAATGTCATTGGGATTGCCAAAGACACGTGATAGGTCTGTGAAGCCCGGTGTCGCGCAAAGATGAACGTGTGCATCGAATAGGCCTGGGCATAGGTATCGGCCTTTGCAGTCCACAACGTTGTAGCCATCGGGATACTGGCCAGGTGTTGAGGGGTAGACAGTCTCAATTTTGCCGTTTTTGGTGGACAGCGATGCATCTTCGAGGATGTTGCCCGTTGAGACGTCAATGATGTTGGCGTGGATGAAGAGATGCTTCTTTGGGGGATGACGAAGCCATGGCTTGATGTCTGCGCCAGGTACAGTATCAAGTTGAGTCATGTTGACGTGGATAAGTTAATGACAATACAATCTCCTTTCAAAGCTCAGATAAGGGGAGTAAAATTGAGATATCGACCGAGAAACCATCCAAGACTGTGGCTTTTTATCACAATCTCCTCTCACTCGCCCCTCGCGCTGTGTAACACACTTCGCCGATCATTGCCGATAGCGGGCGAGATTATCGCAGTCGGCAACATGGCCATCGGCAAAATGTCACTATTCCCGATATTGAGCCATCGGATCGATGGTCTATCTCGTCGGCTCCATGTCCTCCCCGCATTATGATAAGGTTTTCCCCATAGTGGCTCCTGTCACCGAATATCCGATGCCCGGAGCTTGTCATTTGACGAGTTTTTGATAACGGCGAACCAAGCTGTTGGGATCATGATATAATTGAGGTGTTCCCCACGAAGGATCAGCGCTGTCCATCATGCACCTGCATTGACATTGTCTAGACCATTTCTTTGATTCATTTTCAATCCGCTGTCATGGATAACGCTCTTGAGAAGAAAATGTCTGCGCCAAAGACTGATGAGCCTGAAGCAAGGGGTGAAATCCTCGACATGGATGATTCATACACTCCTGAAGAAGAGAGAGCTGTTCTTCGCAAGATTGACATGGTCATTCTGCCATTTGTAAGTCAGTCAATTGTAATCAACCTTGTTCATGACTCACAGAGACTACAGATGTGCTTCGTCTTCTTCCTCCAGTACCTTGACAAGCAAAGTCTCAGCTACGCGGCTGTCTTTGGCCTCATTGACGACCTCAACTTGACCAGCTCTCAGTACTCCTGGTGCAGCTCCATCTTCTATGTCGGCCAATTGGTCGCTGAGTATCCCTGCATCTACCTCATGAGCAGACTTCATCTCACCAAGTTTGTCGGAGTTACGGTGTATGTTCATCCAGTCTACGTTCTCAATTCCTACTGACAATCAATAGTATAGTATGGGGCACCATCTGCATGTGTCTCGCAGCTCCTCACAACTTCGCCGGGTTCGCCGCCGTTCGTTTCCTCCTTGGCTTCAGCGAGGGTGCCGTATCACCAGCCTTCGTCACCATCACATCCATCTGGTACCGCAAATCGGAACATACACTTCGCACTGCCCTTTGGGTCACGATGAATGGCGTTGCACAGGTTGTCGGATGTCTTCTCATGTACGGCATTGGAAAGAATACGTCACTCGGTCTCGCACCATGGCGTACTCTATTCCTTGTCTGTGGTGCAATGACCGTCGTCGCAGGCATCGCGTTCTTTACGCTCATGCCTAATGGCCCAAGAGATGCCTGGTTCTTGAGCCCCAGAGAACGCGAGGTATTGTCGATGCGAATGGCCCATGATCGTGAGGGAGGTGACAAGACGAGCTTCAGCACCAGTCAACTCCGAGAGACGCTTATGGACCCCAAGGCTTGGGCAGTCTTTTGGTTCGGTGTTCTGGTCACTATGCAGTCGCCCGTACTTACCTTTGCATCTCTTGTCATCAAGTCGATCGGTTACACGCAGCTCGAGACTATGCTCTACACGGCACCATCGGGAGCCGTTCAGATCGGACTCTTGTGGATTGGCGTGGGTCTCTGCACTTTGTTTCCTCGACAACGATCGTTGGTCGTTCTGATTCTGATTATTCCACCTCTTATCGGCAATGTTTTCTTGATGAAGCTTGACGTCAGCGCTGGTTGGGGTCTAATCGCCGCATCCTGGGTCGTAAGTTTGATGGTTCCTGGTATCTGACATCTACTGACCTTTTGAATAGTCGTCTTGTATTACAGCTTCAATGTCGATCCTTCTCTCACTCTCCGCGTCGAATGTCAAGGGCAACACCAAGAGAGCTTTGGTGAACTGCATGTTCTTCATCGGATATTGCGCTGGCTGTATTGGATCCCCCCAACTTTGGACTCATGGTCCCCGATACCGTGAGGGTGTCATCACCAGCATTGTCACCTGGTGTCTACTGTTCTTGACGATGATTATTTATCGAACCCTCTGTATTCAAGACAACAAGAAGAGGGACCTAGCTGGAGAGTGTCACAGCACCGGGGAGGTCATTTTGGATAAGAATGGCTTGCCCAAGTCTGACTTGACAGACAAGGAGGATAGGGCTTTCCGATATAGTTATTAAGTGGCTATGAGATCGACATGTATCATAGGAGACGTGTGGCTGATGATTGGTTCAATGTTCGTGGCAAGAAATTTCAGCTGAGACATCATTGAGGGTACTCTATAGAAGCTCCAACCATTTGCAAGATTAAGCACTTTTTGTGCCATTGAAAGACTTCTTCTGGATCCAAGCACCAACGATACCAGCAACTTGCATGCTGTTCTTCTCAACATGCAAGAAATGGCCGTTGCCCTTGATGCCCCATTCAGCCAACTTGATCCACTCAGGCTTGCCACCAGCCTGCTTGAGGAAGTCGATAACACAGTAGCCGTATGCGATGTGAACAGAAGCTTCACCAGTCAAGAGCAATTAAGGGACCTTGTTGATCTGAGGAAGCTTGCGGGCGGGCTCGACTTGAAGATAGCAGTTGCGATGAGCCAGAGTCTCCTCACCAATGGATTCGCTTTCAAGTTCTAAAAGACGGTAGTGGTAAAGGCTACTGGATGAGAGATTTGTGGTAAGAAGAATCGCCAACTTCTTGAACTGGTCGTACACAGGGTCGCCATCAGCTCCAGTGCCAGGCCACTGAGTACGCAGCTTAGCCTGAGGATACGTCTCATAGTTCTCAAGATAAGTAAAGAACTTCATAACAGTCTCAGTATCTGAACCCGCGGCCATGGGGAAACTACAGATGGTTTTCTCAGCACTGTGACCAACGGCATTGTTATCAACCAAGTACACAACATAGCCCCTCTTGGTGAAGTAGCTAGCCCATCCCTCACGGTAGTCGGGTGTGTTGAGCCAAGTACTTCCCGACTCTTACACGATACCAACCCTAGGGCCCAGTAAAGCCGTTCACCGTTACATCTGAATAGCATTAGCACGGCCCGGATATACGGAGAAATTACAGCGCGGCATTCATGCCAGGAACCCATCGCTCGACATCAAGGCGCTTTTGTCCTGTCTGGGTCATCCAAGCTTACGGATCCAATAGAAGCGAAGCGGATGGAGTTTCTCAGGGTTGGAGGATTTAGTTCCCGGTATCTAAGGGGCTTTCACTCATCCTCGACCTCATCCGTCCTCAAGATCCCCATTTCCACAACACCGCCCTTATTCCCACTAATAATGTTCTCAATCGAGTCCGAATCCCCAGCGGTAGCCCTCATAACCGTCGTCGTATTTCTCGTATCATGCTCCAGGTCCGTCCATCCCTGTGTTCTAGATCTCGAGTGGGAACCTGACGTTCCAATCTTAGTCTTAATGGAGCTCCATGTCCCCATTATCGCTGCGTCCAAAACAGGGAATGAGGCGGTAAGTGTGCCGGACGTCAGGTCCAGCACAGTCCAGCACATGGCGGATGTGAATCGCCAGCGTGAGTCGTTAGTTATGGTGACCATTGTTTGCTGGAGGAGGCCACCCAGGACCATTGTGCCGCCGACAAGCCAGATGAAGAAGAGACGAGCTTTTTTGGCGGTGCTGATCTTGGCGTACCAAAGGATTATGATTGGTGCGAGGAGAAGAACAATATTCTGTTAGAAATGGATTTGATAACAAAGGAGGACCTCGGCTCACCTGCGCAACATGCATGCTCAAAAACTTATTCTGTAGACCGGTGTCTATGCACACTGGTGGCTTGTCCAAAGAACCACCAAACTTCTTGTCCCTCGCAAACTGAATAGGATTGCATGTGAACACGAACCCTTTGGAAAGTCAGTATCACCCATTACTCCACCGCTAAGATCCAACTTACAGAAGATCGCGAGAAGGATGTAAATCACCACCGTGCCAAGAAAAATATCCGCAAAGAGTCTCCACCTCTCCGATGCTCTATACGCAAGTCGACGAACAAATAATGTGATCGAAACTTTGATCAACCCGACTGAAACGTAGGAGATGATCCTGCATACCGACAGGTAGTCGAAATAGAGGTTGTATTCTTCGCAGGTGCTTTCGTACGTATGTCGACCGGCTCCTGTCTGCGCGAGCATTGCTATAACAATGCATGGATAGCTAACTGCCAATGACTACCAATGTTAACATGAATCACTTCCCATGCACCAATTTACTCACTGCGGCGGCCATAATGGCCAGGTCGTTTGCTCCAAACTGTGTCCTCGCGCCTTGAGACGAATGACAACTCGTGCTACCGTCGGTACAACAATCGCCAGTATAACCAAGATCATACCGGCCAAGATCGCAGGCTTGTTCGACCCATCGGGTGGATTCTCAGGTCGCTGAATCGAAAACCGCAAGCCCGCGCTCGCGTTGAGATTGTTCAGGCCATAGGTACGAAGAATACCGCGAGCGATATAGAAATCATCTTCAGTAGCAGGCGGTTCGCCTACAAACGCCGAGTTTACCATTTCGAAAAGCGTTCGATATTATCTTCACGAAAGCAATGAAAGTGCCGAACTGCCGCGACATATTATCCGACAAACTGTCTTGCCTCTCGTACTACCATCCTCTCTTGGACCTTGCAGCTACTACATCTTGGCGAATGTGAATGGAGCAATTCCGCAAAAAATGAGGATTCCGCCACAGGCCTAGGTCTTGTTTCAGGCGTGGAGCTTCTGCTTATCCTGGCCAGCCATCTCCCGTTTTTTTCAGAATCCAAGTGGCGTAGAGTACCTTTTGGATGTGCTCGATGGAGTGGCCTGTCCCCGAGCTCTCGGGACAAAAGCGATCAGTATGCCAATAAGTATACCATAGCCGTTATATGCTTTCGCTTAAATGGGAACCCACCAGTGGTTATTTCTGACGTGACAACAGCTGTCTTAAAACGAATAACACTTGCGTAGCTGGTGCTCGGCTCTGGTCAGGGCGCCGGAGGAATGGTAGATAGGCGTAAATGTGGAATTCGGAGTCACCTGGCCAAGCAACATGCCGCTCTTCGAAACCCTGAGTGAGGCCGCCCGTTCATGCTTGGGTAAATCAGTGGATCTTGGATCCGTGATGAGATTTTAGTGAATATCGGACAGAAGTTGGAGCGTGCGCTAATAAGTGAATTAATGAAGCCATTAATATATTTTCCATAATTACCATCGTATATCTTTCTCACTTACCTAATAAGTATTTACACGAAAGAAATCTCATGTTGGTGTTGACGAAGCCTCATGGCTTCGATGACTAGCTGAGAGTGCATGTCACTAACACTCTGATCAACGCGGTATTAAATGCCTCGTCAACCGCAAGAAGACGGCTGCGGAGCGTGCTTTTCGATCCCCGGAGAAGTTTCTCTGATTTTCGTGGCGATCCTCATTAAAGTGGTGCGCAAGAATACTGTTCAAAAGGCCGCTCTGATCGTCGGAAGAGGTTTAACACATATTATCAAGAAGTTTATTATGGCATCAGGTATCTGTACACATTGATGGTTTTATGGTGACTTTAAAAATCATGAATATCTGTTCCTACTCCCCGTTGCGCTTAGTCTTGACGATCCTTTGACATCTCAGTCACCCAAGTAAAAGTAGTGCTGGCCAGTAAACTCAGCACAGTCAACACTGATGCTATTGCTCTGCGACTCGACGTCCCAAGTCTGACAATCCGAAGAGCAATCATCCGTAGGACAAGCTCCCATCTTGGCAGGCGTTCTGTTGTCGGTGCCCGTCACGAGGGCCTGGAACGCCATGAAGCATTTGCCATCAAGGCAGATGTCGGAAAGGTCTGCGCAGATGTTGTTGCCCTTGACCCAACTGAGAGGTTGCGACTTTTCGTCAGCGGTGAATTGAGGACAGCCGTCGTCTTTGACCTTGATTTGGCCGCCGTATTGAGCTGAAGTGAGGCCGAGGAAGAGGAGGGCTGATGCGAAAACGGGTTTCATGATAAGGGTAGTTGAGTTAAGGCTGGAGCATGTAGGAAAGAATGAGACTGGTCGAACTTCTTGGTTCTTGGCGAAATTTAGAAAGTCTTATGAGATGCGAGAAAAGGTTGGTGAAGATAGATAAATGGAAGGGGCTGCTATCTCCTGCTTTATATGATCGTCAGCATATTTAGTGACGTGTTGGATTATTTCAGCTCATGTCATTGATCTTCATTATGCTGTGCCCATATCATGGAAGCAACTCGTCAGCGTCAGATTTTAGTTCATCTTGGGTTTTATATCACACCGCGAAAACACGGCAGTGCTCAAAAGAGCGGAGCTGAAGGAAGAGCAGTGGATAACATCACCCATAAAAGGATGCAGAAGGAATGTTTGATCAGTGCACTCAGACTCCCAGCATAAGACATGTCGTCAATTCGAATTTCTGTATCAATCACCCCATTCGGAATCCCTCATTGAGGCTGATCCGTTCAGGCCATTATCACCTGTCGTACCTCAGAGGTTCAATACGGATTTCGATGTCTGCGTCTTCCAAGAACTTCATTTAATTAATCAAGAACTAGTTAAAGCAATCAATGAGGTTGGAAGCCCTTTGGGTACAGACATTGTTTCATGAACGAACATTGAGAGCATAGCCTGGACCGATCAGTTGTAGTTGGCATACGATCTTGGCTGTTGGCGCTCATTTAGTTACTTAGGTCTCGCTAGCGAATCAACAACCATCGAACTCAGCTACAGCAGGTTTCAACCTGTTCATCTTCCGTAGTATAGTGGTCAGTATGCAAGCTTGTCACGCTTGAGACCCGGGTTCAATTCCCGGCGGGAGAG
>JABSTL010000847.1:0-25709 GCA_013759095.1 Fusarium sp. NRRL 29148
TGCTTAATTGGAATTACATATCGATGAATTAATGTAATAATGCATTATATAAACAACAATCCGGCAGTAAATGGGTTGCCTTTGGTTGCTGCAGTGGCGAGAATACTAAGTTTCAGTTAACGAACTTATGACTTGTGACTTCCTTCTCAATTGCCTCTCATCTTCTTCGCCTCCTTCTCATATGATCCTTCTTCTCCCAGCAAGCATCCACTGCGGAAGAGATACTGTCCAAGTCTGCGGCCACGACACGCCCTATAAAAAAGACTTTGAGGCCATGCTCAACAGTCATAAGCTTTGCATAGCACACACGAGCCGCCTTATCTATTCTCTCGCCCTCCACGTATATATCAACACGAACAGGAGTAAATCCCGGGGTAGGCTCCCCCTGTAAAAGCTGAGGTGAGCGATTACCTGACTCACATACGATGCCGTGACTTTTAGGATCGACTCCTTTCTTTTTTAATCCTTGTTTTCCATATGTTGTCATTGGCCTGCCTTATCAGCGTTGGTCTTCTTCCGTACGCAATGGTTTGACTTACACGCATGTGCAATGACCTCTGTCATTAGCAACAACAATGAAGCGACGAAAGCTGACAAGTATCGAGGCGCCATACTGATCACGATATAGTGTTTGCTCGCCAGTATACGGGGTCTCAGGGGCAGGCTCAGGCCAGAGAGTTTTGAACACCTGTAAGACATGCATCAGAGATGAAGCACATGCTGATACTTCTGTACACACCTCACCAGGCTGGAACATTCGTGAAGGAGCAGTTCGGTAACCTGTCGAGACTTTAGCCTTGGAAGTTTGGTACTGGCGTTTCCGTGCTTACGAGGATCCAGCGACTCTTGATACTCCTGGCCCTCTAACATCTCATCATACTCCGGATCTTCTGTTATCTCATCATATCTTGAAGCCTCTAACGTCTCATCGTACCCCGGAGCCTCTGACGTCTCATGAGTCATATCCGGTGGTTGTTCAATTGACTTGGTCATATGTCGAGAGTCCCTTGAACCCGATGCCGTTTCAACTCCGGTGGGCACTTTCTGATGTGTAAGCTTTTTGTAAAGTCCCATCATCTGAATGACTTACATAACGTTGTTAAAATGCTTTGATAATCCCTGATTATGTTGAGGCCGGTGGTGAAGGAAATGGATCTAATATGGATCAACAGTAGCTTCATTAACAAAGACGCGGGAGTTGGCTTACCCTCCAAGTACTTGAAGTACTCTCTCAAGAATATCATGCACTGTACCTAGCCCCCCAATTGCTTCGGTAACCAGCGCGATCTGTTTCTCATGGTCTTCCAAGCTGCCCTCATCAACCTTCAAAAGCTCTATCGCAGTTGTATCAAGGAATTTCTGCACGTCCTTCAGCATCTCTGTCAAACTATCTCCATTTTGGGGGGTCAAATGAACTATCAAGATGCGTTCTAAGACCTTTTGTGTCACTGCCAAACATCTCTCAACATTAGTCAAACTTAGTTCGAAAGCAAACTTGTCGTGGCCACCCAGAGTTAGACTGATTGCGAAAATACTGGAGTTGAGTGATAAGAAGACCCGTACATAATATCCCAATACGGTATGTAGCTCCCCTATTTCAGCTGTATATGTCATCGTGGTACTTGGATCAGGTGCGTATTCAGACATGTTCCAGTGAGTATCCGTTAGGTCTTCTTCGTCTTCTTCAAACTGTTCTGATGTCGAGGAATCATCAGGGTCGATGTTGAACAATTTGGAGAACTGACTCTCATCCAAGTTCTTCTCATCACTGGCTATGGTCGTCGGTAGAGCAAAAAGTGCGATTCGCTCGAGATGGTTTGCTAGATGATTGGTCAGGCCCTTGGGGAACGGCTGTTCTTCGAAGCATATAGGGCAAACATCACGGTCATCAACGCGGCCCAATTTAGAGACGTTGGTTAAGTCCTCCAGCTGTTCGCCGGAGAGACCTCTGTCATGCTCTCGCAACAGATGGCGCTTGAAATCAGCACATGCCACATACAAGGTATCGGGGTGATCGCGGCATCGCCAACTGGGTCGATGCACAGCTTCTTCGTGATCAACCCACGCTTTTCTTGACTGATAAAGATCGTTGGCCAAGTTGCATGTTTCGTACGTGCATACGTAAGGTCTCAAGTCATGGAGGACATGCGATTTCCAGGTCTTCCCTCTTCCTTCCTTTGGGGGGCAAACCACCCAACAGTAAGGGCAGGTAAACGAGTCTCCATTCAGTGCCTCCTCAGGAGGTTTGGGCACCTCAATTCCCTTTCCGTCGGCATCGAGGGCTGTCGAGGCTAGAGATAGTATGGTTTGTCTCTCTGTTCTATCGTCTAGGGCGGGGTCATACGGTGTCGCATTAGTCCCTGAGAGGTGACTCTGTTCCTCCACTGGGGGAGCGACTTCAAGTCGTTGCGCTTGTCGGAATCCCACGTCCTCTGGAGCCTCTGAGGTTAAGGGCCTTTCTCTGATAGGTATCTGATGTACAGGTAGAACCTGAACACCAAGCTTTCTAGCATGCCTCTCCCAGTATCTAAATTGCTTCCGACGTAACACATTAGATTTTGTGAGTCTCTCAAGAAGAGCATCAGAAGATCCATTGTCTTCAGACTTTCCTTGACGCATGGCTGTGAAAAGTTCAATCAGGTGTCTTGAGTCAAACTCATGAATCGTAGCGAAGAGGTCGATCCCTGTCTCATTGTCCACCGCCTGGATCAAGTGAGCCCTGGTAGAGCTGGGGCGCAGAGCAGTGTTGCGAATTTTGTAGGATAATCGGTATAGGTTGTTGAGTATATCAGTGATACTTGCAACCCTCATAGATAGCTCTGTTGATGAGAAGTAGTCGTTGCTTGTGTCATCGTCGGATTCTTCGCTAATATCTGACGGGATAGACTCCTCATCGAACGGAGGCCTTTCCCCTGATACGACAGCGATAGCTACTCTGTTATTAGCTTCTCATCTCTTCAAATCTTGGTAGTTAAGGCTTACACTCTTCCAATGCTACGCCAAGCTGTTGGATAAGTTGCGAGATATTGTTCTGCATGAGAGCCGACTCCCTCAACCTGTAATCAAGCGAAGAATAGCCCGTCTGCAAAGCACCAAGATTTCCACACCAAATTCTGAATTTTCCAAGCTGTATCTCGATTGTTGAGGGAGGCATCTGCTGCAGGAATTGAGGTGCAGTCCCTCCGAGACTTGACAGAAGATCCTGAAAGCCCTCGATACATGATTGACTTAGGCTGAGGACTGTGCTCATCGCGGTGATTAGGTTGCCCTATTAGTGCCGTCTGTTTGCACGGACTACTTTGTAGACCAGCTGATGGAATCGCCAAGGTTAGAACGAAAATGGTGACGTTGTGAACCAGAACTGTTATTGTCGAGACTTGGGACTAGGGGTTTAACTCAGCATAGAGGACTGACACACTCAACTTTTCGATACTGCATAATACTTTACCCCGCTTTGAACAGTCTCTACTTAAAATCCCTCAATATGCGTAAGCGACATCAATTCTCATCTTGGATGCTCAGTTGGTGCTGCAACGGTTCTCATGATTGGTAGCCTCGTTCTCAATATGCAGGCTGGCAAAAAGGCCGCGAAAGTCATCTGATTATCCAAAGGCGGGGTATGATGACTCTCTCTCCTCTCACTTTGCCTGTATCGAACTGAAACTTGACAAAATATTCGGCAACGAGCCAGATGTCTGGGTTCGAGATCGCAGGCATTGTTCTCGGGTCTATCCCTCTGCTTATCTCAGCGATAGAGCACTATAGCGACAGCCTCGATCGCGCAACTGCTTTCTTCAAATGGAAAGACGGATTGAACTCGGCTTTGCGGGAGTTCTGGTATCAGCACTCGTCGTTCGAGCTGACTTTGAGGAACATCCTCAAAGATGTCGCTAGTCCGTCCGAAATAGAGGAGATGATTGCAGATCCGCATCATGAGCTCTGGAAGTCACGAGACCTGGCCCAGGCCTTGCAGGAGATGCTTAAATTTGCATACCGACCGTACATATCTACTATCAGGGATATGCATGCGTGTATGAAAAGGCTGGCTAGCCATTTAGATATTGATCGAGATACTGTGAGTAGTTCTGACAGGAGTAAGCTAGTATGAGGACTAACTGGGGGTATCATCATAGGGAACTGCAGATGACCTTGAGGCCATCATGAAAGCGAACAAGAGACTGCCTTCCGCCGGGGGACTTGCAAGGTTCGAATTCAAACGTGCCGTCAAGTTAACCATGAAGAGAAAAGAGGTCCGGATACTCCTTGAAGATATGAAAGCATGCAACAACCGCCTGGATGAGTTCATCAACAAATCGGAGGCTCCGAGCAATAACAGTATGACTGGAACTACTGTTGAAAAGTTAGGATTGAGCTCCTCACTGCAACAGATACAAAGCTATGCAACCATGCTACATCAGACTTTAGGAAAGGCCTGGTCCTGTTCAGCCCATGCTTCCCACGAAATTCGCCTGCTCTTAGAAGATAGAGTTGTGCGTCACAACGAACCGAGATCACTCAAGAAGCTGAAACGATCAAGCAAGCCACCGAGTTTCACGATAACCCATAAATCTCCAATGAGCTCTGCACTTTGGAAATCGGCAAAAATTGAGATCATTGATTCAGATCAAGAGGCAGATGAAAGGAACAAGACAATCCGTTTCAAAGAGGCGCACCCCAGGAGATTTAAAGGTCAGCAAAGCATGAATATCCGAAGTGTCCATGGTTTAACAGTAGTCGGAGACCTTTGCACCGTCTTTCGCTGTTACAACGGGTTTGGTTTTGGACTTGACGACCAGGGCGTGCTTTACGAGACTTACCAGGACGAAATCAAACCTGTCTGCTGCGCGGAGAATCTTATCAGCCTTCAGGAGCTCCTCTTGACACATTCTGGCATGAAGTGCTTCACCCCATTGACAGAAGAGCAACGGTATCGACTTTCCATTATCCTGACTTCATCGTTTCTACAACTCCATTCAACTCCTTGGCTCAACAAACACTGGAGCCAACACACGGTATTCTTCTCTTCAATGCCGGTTGATGATCAGCTTGTGGTTGACCTTCAGCACCCTTTCATCGCCAAGAGTTATGAGAGTTCTTCATTCCGAAGCACCGCTTCAATCGAAGCAAAGGGGCTAGCAGATGATAGCGCAAATCTGCTCATGCTGGCGAAGATTCTGCTTCAGATCAAGTTCCATGGTCGGACAAGTTTCACAAACAGTAAAGAAAATATATTGAATTCGACAGCTTTCGACCGGGTCCGGGAATCTCAACTCCTTAATCAGTGGATATTTCAGGAGAGGGAGAACTTGTCTTTTGCACACTACAACGCCATTCAGTTCTGCATAGCGTCTTCAAATAGCATTGACGCTGATCTCTGGGATCTGAAATATCGGCAGATAGTTCTGGACCGAGTGGTTGTGCCTTTGGTTAATGAACTAAGTCACTGGCAAGGGGTCATGTAACTTGGGCAGGAGAAGATGAGAGTGTACATCTATCTAATATGAGCTGAGATATTAGTCATAAATCCCTTTCTTAGGGGTCAGACAATATCCATTATTTGATGGTGATTACCAAGAGCGAATTCAGAGAGCGACAGCCTGATTCAGTACATGAGCAAAGTACTGTGGGGACCACTACATTCAACGAATTAGAGTTAAATAGACTGCAGTAGACAAATCATGGCCCCGCCCGCTATACTCCCATCAGTCGAAAAGGCTGCCGCTTGCATGAGCAGCCGAGAGGCTGAAATCATCAGATTGAAGATCGTAGTCGAGTTCTGGAAAAGATTTCATGTATCGACCTAACTCAAATATCACGGCGAGCGATCGCTATCGTCAATCTCGTATCCTCATCCATATCTGACGACATTTTGTTTTGGTGAGGCTTATAAATTGGTTACAGTCTTCAAGCTGCGCTAGAATGATAAATCTGCCTTGTGTCGAGGTGGCGCTTGGCTAAGGATGACTACAGGATGCAGGTGAGCAAGACACCCTTGAAAATGTACCTCATTTAATTCAGCTGACCTCTCGGGCGGTTACCGATAAACTAAAACAGCCACCTGGTGCCCCCTCAATCAAAACCTCGTCACCTCAGTTCACTTTTCTGTTTTTTGTTTTTTTTGTTTTTTTTGTATGTTAGTCTCTGCCATTTTGAGATATCCAATCGAACTCTGCTGTGTTTTTGACTTGTCAATCTCGTCATGGCGAGACGACGAGAAGGCTCAGCTGCTTCTTCCACCTCCGACTCAGAGCCTGAGGATGAGAACCTGATAGGGTTTTTCGAGGGCATCACCCAGTCGTGTGTCGATGCCAACTTTTCGGACGGAGATGAATCGATTTCTGCTTCGACGTATATATCATGGCGGATGCCCTCAAATGAGTTGTTGGTTCTATCAACCTCTTGACCCTTTCTTCTCTGACATGACTTAGTATCGAGGGACAAGCTCTAAAACTCCAAATATCATCTAGATGCCGCATCTGCAACCGTCGAGGACGAGCCGGGGAACTTGTCTTCTGCACTGGATGTGGTAATTCCAAGCGACCAGCGCATAGAGCATGCTTAGCGAGGGATCGTCAACACGTTATGGGTCCTCGGCGAAGACTCAGCGTGGGCGAGGAAGAGTGCAAAGAGGTTGAGTATATCGACTACGTCTTTACCCGATACCTCCTCCAGCCCCCTGCGCCCAATCTAAAACTGGCATTACATACAAAGGATGCCACATGTGCATGGATTGGAGTTCCCTCCCTCCAGCGGTTTGACAAGCCACAGATCCACGTTTGGCCTCGCCTTCAAGATCTTCTTCAAATGTCCCGAAATGTCAAGCCGGGTCAGTATCCTAAGCTTGTCTCGTTTATTGGCGAGACAGGTTCGGGGAAGAGCACTTTGATACGAACCATGATTCAAATGGCTCGACCCGATCACCCCGAAGGAGAGTCTGTTCCTGTGCCTGGGTCTCCAAGTGATCGGTTTGCGTCCACGAGTAGCGATATCCACGCCTACAGCGACCCACTGACCCTGTCGACAAAGTATCCCATAGTCTATGCCGGTAATTTTTGAAGGATTCTCAAATTACTTACCAGTCCATTGACGTTTATGACAGACTGCGAAGGCTTCGTTGGCTCCGACAAGCCGGTTGCGCAAGAGATTATTGCTGCTCTTTCTGAACCAAATTGGCTATTCCAGTGGGAATTTGGGGAGGAATCTGCCGAGCACAAAGTACTTAAATACTGGCAGGACAAACAGGACAAGCTACTGAGGCAGGTGAACCAATTCTTAAACGGTGCCGAGAGCAGGATCAATGTCGAATGGGGCAAGCTAGACTACCCAGATCCACGAGCTTCAGTTATCATGGAAGACTCAGATGGGCGAAGGTTGTGCACTGTCCAAAACAACACCCGAAAGCTCATCGTGAAGTATCTGTACCCTAGAGTCCTCTATGGATTTTCAGATGTAGTTTGTTTCGTCACGACCAATGGAAGGTCTGTACAGGGAGACGTCATTATAAGCGATTATATGTTAACATCAGCAGGACTTCGGACAGTTTCTTGGGTCAGCTAATTGACTGGGCGCAGCATTCGCACGACAGAATTCTCAACCAAAGGACCAAGCCGGCTCTCATTGTCATTCTCAATATCGTTGTTGATATAGACGAGGGCTCATCCTCTGACGCGACAGAAAACCTTCTCCGGAGTTTCCAAAGAACTGAACGATTTCGAACGCTTCAAGCCCTCTGGGAAGAGAGAGAACATCCGATTAGAAACACAGCTGATCTACTCCTTTGTTACTACAGCGACTTCAAAGTAGTCCTCATCCCTGCCATAAGTTCTAGGAGTTCACCGGCCGACGCAACCTCTGTGAGCAAAAGCATTAGGCAGCTATATGAGACAATCCGAGGATCGGTTTCCAAGATTCGTAACGCCAAGGCTGACAGTGGCACAGAATCAGACTTGGCTACTCTCAACACTCACATGAACAGATCTCTGAGTGTTCTGGGTCAGGATCTTCGCGCCGCGCTTGATCTTCATGATATCGTAATGAATGATTCATCGATCCCGACTAGACTGAGCGACCATGTGGCATCAACCCTCCGCCAGATGTGTATCCTGCGAGAAATCGACCGCACTGATGCGATCGGAGGAGAAGAGAGGGTTGTGGAGGAGTTCGCCCCCTATGTCGGTGCATGTATCGTCGCTCAAACTTGCCATATCCAAGACAATGGTTTGTTCATACCTCCATATCTGGGATATACAAGGCTCTAACAAGAGAAGACTCGAGGAAGAGAAAAAGGGAGGATCTAGTAACCGAAGCTCGAAGCGGCCTGCAGAAGTTCCGCTGGCGTTACTGGCGATGTGAAGCTCTAGACCGACGAACCGGCCGGAGATGTCGAAATTACTACGACGGGCACAACAAGGGACACCAGTTCACCAGACCTGACGACGAACTAGAGGACGTGGAGGGACTCAATCGAAGGGGAGGTGAATCAAATCACAGATGTTCCTGGCACCCTGATCAGTTTGTAAAACGTCTGCGGGAAGCGATAGCACAAAATCAGCAGGATGGCAAAGTCATGGACAGGCTTACTTACTTGGCGAGAACGATACGGCTGACAGAACTGCAGAGCCAGCGGACGTGCTTCTCTTGTTTGTCCAACTGTCCGACTAACATGCTTCCGTGTGCCAGGTTTCAGCATGGGATTTGCCAGACATGTCTTGAACGTTTTGCTCGACAGGAGAATGGTGGGTCTATCTTGGTGATTGAGCATTGCCCCCTTGGATGTGCTCTCAGAACTGGAACGTGGAGTATTCGAATTAAGCCAAAGCACGCAGCACCCCGCGTCTTGTCACTGGATGGGTAAGTCGTGTATCAATGTTTGATTCTCATTCGAGGCTAATTGTTAACAGAGGAGGAGTCCGTGGTATTGTAGAACTCTGTATTTTGCGTCAGATTGAGAGGCACGTTGGCTACGGTATCGCAATCCATGAGCTTTTCGATCTTGTGGTGGGGACAAGCACAGGTTTGTCTGAATCAATACCCCCATCCTCAGGGCATGTCTCACTCGTCAAGGTGGCATCGTGGCACTTGGTGTATTCCACCAGCGTTGGTCAACAGACGATGCCATCACTAGGTTCCGGGCACTGGCACGAAGAGCTTTCACGCCTCGATTGGGACTCGGAAACTCTTTTATCAAGGCCATTGCGCAACCATTCTATGAGTTTCTCTACACTAGTGACGGCATAGAGCAGTCACTACAAGATTCTTTTGGTGGGTCAAATCTGTTCGGGGCATCTTTGGATCAGAGAAACAACTCTAGGTCAAGGGCTGGAGGGAGGGATTGGGTCAAGGTTGGCGTTGTTTCTTGTTTGCAGGGACGAAACCAGGCAAAGTTGATTGCCAATTATTCCAGAAACCCAAGAGCAGACACTGATGAAGGTAAGCATAGAGATTCTGCTAGTTGCTTCGAACTAACTTGGTATCCTCCTTGCACCAGAAGATTACTTTTCTCGTGAAAATGAACAGTCGAAAGATTTCAAAATCTGGGAAGCGTTAGTTATCTCCTCGACAGTGTTCTACAAATATCTAACTCTTCACAGGGCGAGAGCGACATCTGCAGCACCGACATTCTTCCAACCCTTCGTCCATCCTGAAACGAAACGATCATACGTCGATGGAGCTCTTATGCACAACAATCCAGTATCATTAGCCTATTCTGAGGTTGAGAAAATCTGGCCTGGTTCCCTTTCTCCCGATATTGTTTTATCAATCGGTACTGGAATAGTTGTTGATCCCAAGTCAGGAAAGATGAAGACAAAACACAACTCCAAGCTAAAGTTCGTCAAGAAGTACATTCCTAGAGGGTACCTGATGCGAATAGAGGCTGGGCTAGGTATCATTCAAAGCTCAACCAGCTGCCACGAAGCTTGGAAAGAGTTCAGCAGTATGTCCATTACAGACCGTCGACTTCGACATAACTGCCATCGCCTCAATGTAGGCTTAAAAGAGCGCGTCGAAATGGATGATGTTGATAAGATGGATTCGCTTCTCGAAGAATGTGAGGATTACCTTTGTGATGGCACCAAAATGTTCTACTTCGACAGAGGATACAGAACGGCCCCTGAACACCTTCAAACCGTAGCAAGACGGCTCTTGGCATCCCTTTTCTACTACGTCGGGCCTCTTGAGAAGACCATGAAAAGAGGAAGGTATGTTGGAAAGATATTTTGCAGATTAGAGGCAGGTTCTTCGTCTGCGAAAGAACTTTTACGAGACCACATACGTTTCCGTCTTGGTCAAATTCCGGAGAATAGTACCAAGGCGGTATATCCTCGCATACTCCATCATCGGGATAGTAAAGGCTGGGATGCGAGGGATCTCTCAGCCCTTGTGGTTCTCAAGGTGGAGGAGGGGGCGTGTAAGCGATGGATCGAGGTAAACCTGCCTCACTGGAGGGATGAATGGGAGCCCATTTCTGGATTTCAGCCTCAGAGGCGCACCAATGTGTGAAGTCTCTAATTCACAACGGTTTGAGCGGAACTGGTGATCATTGTATGTCAATGTTTGTTACGTACTATATATGAATATATACATAGAAGAATAAATTCGTGCCTCCACTGATCTGCTCACCCATTGAAACGAAGGTTGCTTAGCACCCGCATTGTCTTTTCCTAAACGGCGGACGCCAAAATGGCCTTAGTAGTAGCATCCTCAGTAGTTTGGCTCATCCAGATCGCAGAAGCAGTCCATGTCATACCAGATGTAGTCCGTCTGTTGATCAGTTACGCTCTGAATGTTGCCGCCATATATATAGCAAGATTGGCCAGGAGTGAAGGCAAAGTAACTACATCCGTCGGTGTCGTGACAAGACGCGCGGCAGGACTCCATCGTTTTGGCACCGCTTGGGCTGCCCAGGAAATTCATCTCAGTACCGACCCAGAAGCCATCTTTGTTGCAGACCTTATCGGATGGAACGGGACTCTTCTCATTGTTAATGCAGGACTCGACTAGTGCAGTGGTCGTGGTGGTTGCAGCCTCAGTAGTAGTTGTAGCTTCGGTAATTATGGCCTCAGTTGTTGTAGCCTCGGTTGTTGTAGCCTCAGTTGTTGTAGCCTCCCTTCCTGGTACACAGAAACAGCTCAGCTCGTACCAGCTCCATTGCACGGCCGCATTATCATCACGTTCGTAATTTCCTTCCCAAAGCTCGCAGAACGTGTTAGGCCAGAAGGCAAAGAAATCACAATCCTTGTTTGCTGCACAGGCTTGCACACAATTATCAAGTGACGTGAGGGCCTCTCCATCAGCTTCTTCGACGATACGTCCCATTGATCCCCCAATATGGTTGAACTTGACGTCGCATGCGGAATCAGCTGGGAAGCCGCCGGGGCAGCTATATGTGAGCTCGGCACCGGTGGTAGTAGTGGTTGTAGCAGGAGCGGTCTCTGTGGTAGAAGTGAGATCGACAGATGAAGTTGTAAGTTCGCTGGTTGGAGCTTCGGTGACTGTCGTCCCGGTAATAGTAGCCAACCCATTTGTGGTGGTTGAAGCCTCTTCACAGAAGCAGTCCATGTCATACCAAGACCAAGCCGACTCACCACCACCGGTACCCGTGAAAGATCCACCCCACAAAGCGCACCATGAACCAGGCTGTAGTGCAAATGCAACGCATCCGGCCCTGTCCTGACAGGACTTGTAGCAGGAGGCCAGAGTTAATGTATTCGCGTTGCCCAGTCTTTGCAGGTCACCTTGGCCTCCGCCCTGGGCGTTACAGCTCTTGCCAACTGGAGCAGGGTCCTTGAGGCAGACGTATTCGGTTCCGCTGGTGGTCGTAGTAGCAGCTTCGGTGGTGGTGGTGGTGGGCTCTCCCAGTCGTGGTTTTCACTGATGAAGGCTTGCATGGGCCGGCCTGGACACCAACTACAAGACCAACAAAGGCAGCGAAAACATTTTGGGCGATCATTTCAAAAGAGTGGCAGGCTCGTAAAGGAGCCGATAAAACGAGTGACAGGGAAAAGTATGACGTTTGAAGTGGCTTTGGCAGTACAGCGTTATGTTTATACTCTCCTTTCTAAAGCGTCTTTCAGAAGGAAGCTGAAGCAAATTTCCACTGAAAATGGTCATAGCGACACTACAAGAACGCTACTATAGGGGTTCCGTCGCAGGACGAATTAGATCTGAGTAGCTTATATCGGGCTATTGAGCGATTCAGGGTCCAGACCCCAATAGTGAAGCAAAATGGAGAGTCTTCCTAGTTTTAGGCGCGCTAGCTCCAATAGCCTGCCAATATCGTACGTTACTGCTCCTCTAGCTTCAAGTCAGCTCCTGATTCCACGTGAACATTTCTATTTTCGCTAATCGCAAAATCAATATTGATCAAGGTTGGTTTTTGTCGAAACAATTGTATATAAACTGGCTGAAATTCATATGCTTATAAAACACATGCTAGTAATCGGCACCTATGAAGTCTTGAGATTTGACAGCTGGTGCTTGCATCTCAAGATAGCCCTCGCTGGCTGATGTATCCACTTCTGTCAATACCTTCAGTGACTCTTCCAACTAAGGTCCGTAGTTGATACCTGACTAGAGGGCCGACCTCTAGGCTCGCTGACTATTGTCATCTCCAACAATCCTACCGCCATCGACGACAACAATCGACCCAGTAGCAAAAGTACACTTCATCAAATAAACATAAGCCTCCGCCAACTCCTCTGCAGTCCCAAGCCTACCTACAACAGAGTCCTTCCCCATAGCCGGAAAAATAACATCCCTAACATCTTGCGGAAAGCCATCAAACAAAGCAGTATGCACAAAACCCGGCGTGACACAATTAACGCGAACAGGCTTGAGATCAATGCACAAAGCACGCGTCATAGGCTCAATTCCACCAGCTGCTGCTTTGAGCAGTGACCAACCCGCTCCAGCAGGACGAGAATCAGTGGTTGTACCTGTGATGGTGAACGAGCTGCTGTTCGATTGATTGATGTAACTCGAGAGATGCTTTGCAACAAAGACAGCGCCCATGACACGGACCATGCCGATTTTAGAGATGACACTGACAGTAGCTGAGTCGAGACTTGGCGAAGGATTAAAATCTCCAGCCGTGAAGACGACATGGTCGAGTTTCCCGTCTTGGGAAGCAGACTCAAGTAGCTCTTTGACGTTGGCCTCGATTGTTTCCGGTTTGGCGAGGTTGCAGACTTTGCCAGAAATCTTTCTAACTGGCAGGTGAGTGTTGTTCATGTGATTTCCGAGACGCTTGATAGCATCATCTATTTTAGATTGGTTGGAGCTGCTGATAATGACATTTGCGCCGTGTTCGAGGGCTGCTTCGGCAACGGCGAAGCCAATGCCCGTTGAGCCACCGATCACCAGGACGCGCTGGCCATCAAGTTTGTTGGTGTATTTTGTAGACATACTGAAGACGCTTGTGATCTGTTTAATTTGTTATTTTCTCGTATACGTGCGCAAGTCTTTAGGTCTTTTATATCCATCTCAATCATCCCAACTCGACTACATGATCCCATGATCATGCAAACTCCGCTTCTCCGGAGGATTTCACACCTTGCCTAGCTACCAACTCTTTCGCTTCAAGAAACGCGAAAATATTGGGCTTGAATACGTGGAATGTGAGATGTTCAGGGCATTCGAGATGTGAGGTTACGCTCGTCGCGAACCGATTCGTCGAGCTAAGTCCGCTGTTCGGCCTTCGGTCTCCGCAATACCCCGAATCTTGAGCCCCGACGCGTCGAGACGCGTTTCGATGCTAAACGACGAACGATAGCAGTTGTAAAACTAGGCATTTCCACAACGCCCTGGTAGTTATTGCGTTTCCAATAATACTCTGATATTTGTAGAAGAATTGCCTTACAAAGGTAAAATCAATAGAGATGATACGGCATACTGAACGAATACGGTGTTTGAGAACATTTATTTCAAATCTGCGAAGGTGGTTCGAGCGGTAGGTTAAACTTCGATTCGACTGTCTGTCCATTCATCTTGTTCTGACGAAGTCTTGGATTTCTTGATCTAAATGTTTGTGGTTTCTCTCTGTTGATTCAAGCTCCAAGCTACGATTTCCCGCTCAAAGGAATAATGAATTATTAGCTGTAGGGTAGCTACTTAGTAGACAATGGATATTGAGAACTTGTATTATCACCAGCACGACGAGGTTTCCATCATTACACAAATGATAATCTATATAGTACGTAAGTACTAATGTGCAGAATTGATTCATTATACTTAAGTATAATTGACTAATGCGTCTAACTGTTTGGTTACAAACTGCATGCAGACGATGCCTCGTAAAAACAACTCATAGCCCCCCTCATTTTGATTCTTAGTCTCACCGTCATAGAGCAAACCCAGTGAGAAAATGGTGATGACAGTTCCGTCGTGGCTGTTATTGAGCAACAAGCAAACGGTAGATCGCGATAACCAAACTGACTGTTTGCTGCTGTAGATCGCAGCTCAGCTGGTAAGCGGGTCGGGTTACACAAGCCAAACGACGATCACCATATTATTTCCTTCTTCCATGCATGTCTGACATGTATGACACTCCCCATCACATCGGTCATCTAGATGAAACGGACGCTAGTCTAAACTCTATCGCAAATACTAACTGTCACCTCCTTCGCCTCATCTCGCCTAAGCTGCATGAGACTCTACATACGCCAGTTCAGGCTCGTACTTGATCTCGGCAGTCTCCCAGGGCTTCACAGTTTTTCCTTCTTGATAATCACCACCAGCAGGTCTCCACATCTGCCTAAACGTCATAGGACCTAATTCTTCCTTGACTTTATGCCATTCTTCGCCAGGGTTCTCTTTCGTAGGTTGTATGGTGTTGACGTTGACGACTGTGAAGCCATGCTTCTCATAAACCGGCACGCCCTGCTCTGTCGCGTCAAGCCAAAGCTCAACACCCATCTCATCAGCCTTCTGCTTGCTCCAGTTCATAATAACATTCGCCACGCCTTGGCGACGATGGTCTGGATGTGTAAAAACGATATTGACATCTGAATCGGGTTTAGCCTCATTCCTCGCGATCCTCTGAATAGAAAACTTACAGACTTGAGGTCTAGCCCCCATCCGCGCTCTAGGAGCATCGAATTGTTTCAGAGCTTGCGTGATAAACTCTCGCCTCTCCCCTTCCGGCTGCCAATAAGCGTAGGAATGATCCTCATCTGTATCGAACGGGTTCTCGGAACAAATCTTCCATAAACAACCGCCCACGATTTTGCCGTCATCATTCACCACTTTTGCCCAGTAGCTTGTTGGATCTTCATTATGCCATTTGAGCTGAAGAGCCACTGACTCTTTGAGAGACTCAGCGTGCGTCGGAGCGTTGAGAGGACAGAACATGCGAAAGAATGGCTGGAGAGGATTTTCGTAAGATGCCCATTGGCATGCGATGAGCTCTTCGAAATCGGTGGCAGTGTCGACCTCGATGAGTTTGAGGGTCATCTTGACGTTGTATTGGGTATGTGACACGACGTTTGGGATGGTAGCACAGAAGGATAAATCAATTGAATTAAGTTGCATTCAGTGGCAGAGAGGCCTGCCATGGCAAACGACCTACCCGAGCTAATCAGAGCATTAATCCAGTCAATTTATCCCCGGTGGAGTCCACAGCGGAAATAAGCAAACCCAATCAGCCCATCAACCCTCGCAATTCAAATCCTTCTTCTCTACTCGTACCATCAGAAAACGAGCAGTCGGAGGCTCGATGCCTTTTTCGGTTGACAATAAAGCCACTCAGCGGAGGGCTTGCAGTACCGAGGCAGCCACGAAGAACGGTTGGTCGAAAAGCTCAGACATCCCTGTGCACAGCGATCTTTTCCTTCTTTAGCAGCAAGCCACGCCACTTGTAGCAAGTTCACCAGGGACATGCAGGCGGAAATCTCTGACGAGCAGTGCATAATTCCGTCAAGCGAATTCGAACCATTTTTTTTTCTCTTTCTCTTCTTCCACCGGATGATCCGCCCGAAAAAAGTAGGTCTAAACAGAGTTTGGAAGGTCGTTTTGCTAATTGTGACCCGCGGATCGATCTCCGTTCGGATAATAGACCCATTGGGCTTAACGTGTGGACCCAATTCAGGGAGGGGGATTAGAAGCACGGACTGGTTCGGTGACGATAACGAGAGAGGGCTCCTCTTCACATGAAGATTCAAAGTAACAGGGGGGTGTAGACTAAATCTTAGTCTGCGGCTCACTTAGCCCTACCAATCGATGTAGAGAACCTCAGTCGTGTTGATGATTTGTGCCACGAATGCACCGTATTTCTAATATTGCGATCTGCAATAATGCACAGATTTATGTACAGATAAACTTCCAACCGGTGAAATTTCACTGGAAGGCCCGGCTGTTTCGGATGGCTCATTGTTGCTGAGCCGCTCCGCTGCATAATTCTCCTCTCCGTGATATCAAGCATCATTGGCACCCTTTCACCTCACATCAATAGAACCTTGGAATTATAGCGCAGATTACAAGGGGGCACTACCCATGCTGAAGATTTGCTTTTTCTTCTTTTGTAGACACTGGCCTGACAGCTGGTCTGAGGAGAGGGGGGAGATTCCTACGTAATTGCGATATAGCTTCATTCCTACCATTTATTGGTTCTCATGTCCCGTTTCACGAAAAAGATTCCAAACTTCTTTTGGGTGTCAATAACCGTTATAATCGCCGTTTCCGGGATGTGCCTAATACCAGTCTTCTGTTGCGCCAGTACCTGTACCTGTGCCTGGGAGATTTCTCTTCAAAGTTCACACCATGATTCTCATGTACCGGAACTGTACCTTAGCTGAAGCTTCCCTTCCCTTAATCTACGCTCCACTGTCAGCTGTGTTTGTTTTAGCTTTAACTGTGATGCACTTCTGTCTCTGAATTTCATCGTCGCTCGAATTTAATATCGTTTTCGTGGATCTCTCTCTTTTCGTAATATCTTTCCGCTCGTTTTTGCGCAGCAATTGCTGCATTCATCGGCCCAAGATGAGTTCGAACCAACGAATCATCACCGACAATAACAAGTCGCCGCTTATCCAGGTCTTGTCGTTGATGTTTCTCGTCATCGCGATGTTATCGTGTTTTGTTAGGACTGGCACCAAGCTTTACATGATCAAGACAGTGAGGGTTGACGACGCTCTCATCATTGTCGCAAGTGTAAGACATCCATCTCACTTTATGCATTCCAACATGCTTATGTTTATGCGCACAGGTACTTTCGGCTTGTCAGACTGCGATTGTCTTTAATGCGTGCGAGCATGGACTCGGGCAACATTTCGAGGTTCTCAGCACCGGCGACCGAGACACCTTCTTCAAGGTAACACCCGACAGACAACCCCGCGACAGCAAACAAACAAACAACTAACACAACCTCGTACAGAGCCAATATGCGACGAACACGATGTTCATTGCCTCACTTCTTTGCTGCAAGTTATCGGGTACAATGAGTCTGCGAATCATGGCGCCCAAGAACCAAAAATGGATCATTATCGCCTGCGAAGCCGTCGTTGGTGTTTGGGGCATCACGGCGCTCCTCGTCAATTTCTTCCAATGTCAACCACCGACACCATGGCTTTACGGCGATAACGATAAATGCATCAATCTCAAGGCATTTTGGACGTATTACTCTACCGCCAACATCATCACCGACATCATCATCGTCATCATTATGGCAGAAAACGTGGTCAAGATCCAAACCTCATGGTCCAAAAAGATTCTTGTCATGAGCGTGTTCGGGAGCAGAATATTGTACGTACTGCGTGATTTTATTTTATTTTATTCTCCGCGCCATGGCTAACAACCCTTTAGCGTAACGCCGGCAATCGCAGCGCAAATCCACTACTCCAACAAGGCATTCGACTCTGCCGATCACTCGTTTAGCATCTGGCCCGCCTCCATCACCATCCAGCTAGTGCAGTGCCTCGCCATCCTCACCGGGTGCCTGCCCAACTTCAAGCCCTTCCTCGACAGCCTGGAGTCCGGGCAGATCCGCGTCGACGACATGCGACGGCAGGGCAAGTCGAGCAGCAACGGGTACCCGACAAACAGGCCCGGCTACGCGGGTTACAAGTCAAAGACAGGGCAGAGCAGCAGATCGCGAGCCCTGGATCATGCATCCAAGACACAGCGCAGTGAGATTCACGAGATGGAGGACTTTGCTAAGAAGCCGAAACATGACCACGAGAGGAGCTGGGATGGACAGAGTCGCTCGAGCCACTCAAGTCAGAAGATCTTGATCCACCAGACGTGGCAGGTAGACATAGAGACCACGCAGGATACAGCATCCCGACAAACATGAGGCAAGGTAATTTGCTTTTTTTTTCTCAATCATGTTTGTTTTCTCGGTTATTCATCCCTCCGAGAAATTTGGTTACAGCGCAGCAACGTTTTATGCAAGTGTACGAATTTAGAGTTAGAAAAAGAAAAAGACCCATTCGCTTTTTAAATATAGAACGTTTTGTATCAAAAAAGCTGCAAGCACTCTGAGAAAAAGCAAGATGAAATGTTTGTCAGGCGTGCATGAATTCCTCTGACCAACAGCATAACAAATGTTGGACTACGGCGAAAAAAAAGAAGGGGCAAAGGGAAAACATTTTTCTGACATACAGGGGCTCAGTGGTTCGCTCGGTTGCATATGATTACCTATGATACATCACCATAACGAATAGAGCAGGTCGCCTCAGCCAACAGCACAGCACAGTACGTAACAGTATGGATCCATCCTTGCACCCAGGCACCTGGAAAGAGGAAAATAAGCCGGGCCCTGATCTACCCAGATCTGGTGGCTCTAGAGTTTGAGCACGCCCCTGGAACCTCTTCCGCTGTCGAGAACTTATCTCTCAAATCGTCGTCTGTGGCGTTTATTCAGGCCGCCCTGTGCCGCTCGCTTATAACGGGCTATGAATCAATAGAACTCTAAGCCAATAAACCTCACCGGAACGTGTTTAGTCTCAAAATGGTCAAACGGAGGGGCGACGATCTTATTTGCGGGGAGACACGGAGAAAAAAAAGAAATGTTCAATTTATGCTGGCAGCTTGTGTCGCAAATGGCTCCCCGTCAATCATCTGTCAATTTGGCTCGTTGATTACTGTCCCCTGTAATGCCGCTAAGTTACTGAAGAGACAGGGGGGGCCTGGACCTACAAAAAGCCCGGTGGGAGGGGGCCAACCCTTGTTAGGCCCTGTTAGGGGACTTTCCGGGAGGCATCGGTGCATTCTGCCGGATCAGCAACAGGAGGGGCGAGGGATGTCCGGACAGATAGCGGAGCAATGCAACGCAACGTCGCTGTAGATGTACAGTAGACGTAAGGTAGACTCATACTAAGACGATTAAGTTAATTCGTAACATATCATACCCAGTCTTATTCCCAGCCTCGGTTGGTGGCGGCCGTCCCCAATGCTACTCTACCGCAGTCGCGACCATTTCCCAGGGGGTGCAACCAACATTCCCGTACCTTTCTTCTCCCCTTCCTTCCTTCTCTTCCTGCAGTCCCTTTTTAACTTTTTTGTTCTTCTCTCCTCAATCCTTTCTCTTGTCGAATTTACTTTCCCGTTGTTATTCCCGGTTCAAACATCATGGAGAGCGTTGACAAACCCAGCTTTGAGATGGGCAACAATGCCACCGTCAAGGCAGCAGGCGATGTCAATGTCTCGGCAAAGGCAGAGCCAGATTCTGGACGGAGCTCCACGATCAATTATCATGATAAGGATCAGTTGGAGCGGATGGGGAAGAAGCAGGTCCTTCGGGTATGTTACACCGTCTCGCTAATTGAGGTGCATCATCGACTAACAACTCAGCGCAACTTTGGGTTCATGACGATTCTGGGATTCAGTTGTACTATTCTCATCACCTGGGAAGCCATCACTGTTCTCTTCGCTCAGGGCCTCAACAATGGCGGTACTGCTGGTGTTATCTACAGCTTTCTTGTCGTTTGGGTCGGTAACTTTAGTGTCTTTGCTACCATGTGCGAGCTGGTCTCGATGGCACCTACATCCGGAGGACAATATCACTGGCAAGTCACATCATCTCCATCCATCGAACTCCAACTAACATTGTCTCCAGGGTCGCTATGATGGCGCCGCGGTCGTGTTCCAAATTCCTCAGTCACCTCACAGGCATGCTCACAGTCGGTGGATGGCAAGGCTCAGTATCGTCCAGTGCACTGCTAACGGGCAACATGATTTTGGGAATGGCGACTCTCAATTATCCCGACTTCCAGCCTGAGCTTTGGCAGGGGACATTGCTGTTCTGGGCCATCTTTGGCTTTGCTGTCTTCATCAACACCCTGGTCAGTTCGGTGCTGCCCAAGTTCGAGGGATTGATCTTGATCCTTCACATTCTCGGTTTCTTTGCTATCTTGATCCCTCTTGTTACTCTTGGACCTCATGCTTCTGCGTCGGATGTCTTTGGTACCTTTGTTAATAACGGTGGGTGGTCGACCAATGGTATCTCGTTCATGGTTGGTATGATGGGTAATGCATTCTCCTTCGTTGGGACTGATGCCGCTTTCCACGTAAGTTTTCACATCTCGCTTCCATGAACTCTCACTGACTATTCCAGATGTCCGAAGAAACCGTCAACCCCTCCGTCGTCGTCCCCACCTCTATCCTTCTCAGTCTCTGCATCAACGGTGCTTGCGGCTTTGCCATGGTCATCGCCATGGTCTTCTGCATGGGCAACCTCGACGATGCGATGGCTTCTGGTCCCGGAATGCTCGGGTTCCCCTACATGTACATCTTCCAGCAAGCGACAAACTCGAGAGCCGGCGCGACCGTCATGTCCGCTATTATTGTCCTTCTTGCTGCTTGCGCCACTGTCGGTATGCTCGCATCGACATCTCGCGTCTTCTGGTCTTTTGCTCGCGACCGGGGTCTTCCTGGCTGGCGCACACTGTCAAAGGTCAGCGACCGAACCACCGTTCCTGTATACTCAGTCTTTTGCACTGCCGTCATCTCGATCCTCCTGTCGCTCATCAACATTGGATCACCTGTTGCGTTCCAAAACGTCACTTCTCTCTCCATCTCTTGTCTCTACTCCTCATACCTTATCGCCGCGGGTCTTCTACTCTACCGTCGCCTCACCAAGGGATTCACGCTGCCCGGCGCATCTGATCTCCCAGCTTTGGCCAACACCACTGGCGCCGAGCTTGTTTGGGGCCCATTTCATCTCAAGGGTGCTTTTGGCATTGCAAACAACATCTTCGCCATGTGCTACCTTATTGTAGTGGGCTTCTTCAGCTTCTGGCCTCCCATGGTGGAGCCTACCGTGGACATGATGAATTACAGTGTCGTGGTCACTGGCGGCCTCGTCATCTTCAGTGTCATTTATTACTTCGTATGGGCGCGAAAAGAGTATAACGGACCTATTGTTGAGAACTAGAGTGGTGATTTTTTAATCAATGGCGCGGCATAAAAATTTGTTTCAGTTGGCGATGCATAATAAAATGTTATTTTTTTTTTAAAGAGATTCTATAGATTATTTGTATATCCCACTTGGATATTGAGATAGAATACCACAGTTATACAGCTATCTCAAAAGTCTAGGGCTTTCGGTGTGTCACTTATTCTACCATGAGTGGATGAACTTTGATCAAAGTCGTGGATCACTCAACGCTGCCTGTTGATTATGAGGTCTTCTTCAAATCCTTTTGTCGTGATTGCCATGTCGTATACACATTTTCAGGCGTGTATTTCCGTTGAACCGGCTGTAACCCCAAAGCCCAACCAGCCCACGAAGCAACAAGGAGAATGAGGTGCGATACCACCGTATCGATGTTCTGTAGCAGGCTTCTCATTCTATCATCTGATACTCGCGAAAGGTCGGGCGCGTTTAAGAATACAGGGATATTGTCTAAACTTCGGAAGATGATGAACAAGTTCAGAGGGATCCAAATATCGAGGAATAGCCCTTGCAGCCTTGAAGGCAACCGAGAGACTACCAAGCCTTTATCATTCAGCATCTTGGGACTGTTGAGAATGACACCATTCAAATTCCAGAAGAAGATGGCTTTGTCGTTGTCATCCGGATCTGTCCTCTCAATCACGACGACCTCTTCGCCCTCTGGTGCGGCTCGCTGCCATTCATGCCACGCGTAGCGTGGAACTTTGATCTCAGGCTGATTCCCCTCCGTAGCGCTGATGACTTGTCGCGAATCTCCAAGTCGGACTCTAATTGTTCCTTTCACCACCTTCAAGTACTCTTCGTGAGTTTCGTGCCAATGAAGTCCGCTTGACCAGGCTGAAGATTCGGGAAGCGTGATGCGCACTTGTCCGATGGTTGACATGTCATAGATGACACCATTGGGCAGTGGGCGCTCAATGACAGTCGGGATCTTCTGATCGCTCATTTCGATGTCCTGAGTGAAGAGATAAAAAAACAATTCAAGATACAAATGTTCAAAACCTTATTGATGCTGCCCCTCATTTGAGATAGGAACTGAATGGCATAAGCTGCCGGATTGGGCAGGTTACGAGCGTAAGCAGTCGGAATCAGGTGCGATAATTGACTTATTTGACCTCTCAGTGATGTAATGAGATAACATAAAACCAGGTTTCCTGATATTCTGTTGAACACAAGCTCCTCAGTCAACAGGTTGCCAATCTTGAGATGGAACCTTGCTAACGTCTTCGGTGAAAGTAACTGGCCCCCTTCGAGTACGGTTCACCTTCAGATCGAAAACATCCAAGCGCTGATATCCTCCAACAACGTCATGATACTGCTTCCCTTCAATACAATCCTCAATATCAAGATCAGCATAAAGGATCCCTTCATCGTGCTGCAGAAAGTCGGTCGCGATAGCCTCCCCGGTCTGACTGTCGATGGTGAATCCCTTCATAGGAGCGCCAGTTGGATCAAGAAATTGTGTCGCACCACGTTGAGACTCCTGCAGTACCTGAGTTAAGTATTCTGAACCTCCAGAAACTGCTTGAATGGCATCGTTTCCTAGGACGCCTGAACACAGCACCCCGAAGCACTTGGCTTCGAAGCAATGAGCAGCTGCTCTTGTTCTGTTTGCAGTAACGTTGTCGTAGTTACGCTTATCTGCCCTCTTCTCAGAGGATCCTGAAGCTTCAGCGGGAGGAGCAACTCGGGTTGGCCAGATCGGTGGCCAAGTTGAAATGTGAATGTTCTCTCCTTGAGCCATCAGGCTATATCGAGCTAAAGGGTTGGTGTTCTCTCCACAGATTAAGTTTCCAATTTTCCCGTACGGTGTATCCGCAACGCGCAGCCCGTGTCCATCTCCAGGTGCCCAAGTAAGCTTCTCAAAGAATGTAGGCATTAATTTCCGATGATGAATCATGACCTCTCCAGTACTTCCGATGAAGAGGTTTGAGTTATACAAAGTTGCACTGCTGAAACGTGCTTTCTCGGAAAAGCCTACGCTGACCATGATGTTTGCCTGCTTGGCGATGCTTCGAATGACGTGTATCTCGTCGCCATCGGCAAAGATCGACTCACGCGCCATTTGCTTGAAAAGATCGTGGTTCTCGGTAGGAGCCCGTATTGAACTCCATATTGGGAACGCTGAGATGTATGTTTCCGGGAACACGACTAGATTCGCTTTGTTCTGTGCCGCCTGCTTGATGAAGCCGATTGCTTTAGAAGTCGTGGCTTTGGCGGAGAGAAAGACTGGAAAAACATGGCATGCGGCAACTCGAACGACAGTCATTTCTATTTGACCGTATCTTGGTAGCCTGGTCTCAGCAACATATAGCGATTGAATTCTGTTGTACAACGCCAATAAGTGACCAATGTACTTCTAATAAGTGTTGAAGGTTGTGCTGTCACAGTAAATACCCCAGATGCTGAAAAGGTGGAGCTCCGAACGGCAATATCGGGTATCACGGGATGATTAGTCACGAAGACTCGGACCTCCTGTACGCTCCACTTATCGTCAATTACTACTTACTCAACATTGTGACTGGGATTTCAATTAATTGATTTCTGTCATCTTGGGCTGGTACAATAAACGGATCGAGGAAGCACTGGGGGCCTGTTGACATGGCCTTTGGAGAGGCCTCTCGCCTCTTTAGCAGCCTTTATTCCTCGACCTTGCTGTTCTTAGGCACCAAGGCATACTTTCAGACAAAGTCACACTTCAATTCCAAATTTGCGGCCAAGGCATATTGGACTGTGAACGCATGATATAATGTGGCGATGCGATGGCATATCTCTTTCTACATTTCACCCGGCCCTCAACAGGCTGGGCTTTCTTTGATCAAGTTGTATGCCTAGCCTTCCCGCCAAGAGAGGGAGCACTTATGTTGGCTGTTACGCCAATTAGTACACTTTTTTCTCGGAATGGATTGCAACCTATTGACCGATGGCGGTTTGCAATGATGTTGTTGGTCCAACTGCGCCATGGGCCTGATATTGAGACCCGGATGCATATAAGGAATCCATACTTAACCTCAAAGCCTCAATTATGCTGTTCATCATCTTACATTTTCATCAACCTTAGTGAAAATAAACGCTTCTGCTAACTCTCTGGCCACTGAAAGTTATTCTTTACGATTCTCTTCCTCATCATTGCTTCAACATGCCTCAACTCTTCATGCCTACAGCTTGCCAAGAGACAAAATTCAAGTTCGATAGCACTCCAACATATCTCTTCCGTCTTCATGTTCCGCAGTCCGCCGGCTCGACAGACACTACCCATGTTGATTCACCAGCTTACCCAGATGATATGAAAAAGATACATAAATTGGGATCCGCCTGCGGTCAAGACCTTCTACAGCTCCCAGCTGCAGAGGCTGCCACTCGACTGGACGCCCATCTCAGATGGCAGTGCCAATACCTTGAAGAGAGCCCCTGCAATCTTATGTCTTGGTCAAGCTCTCTGCTTTTCCTCCTCCACTACGGCTTTTACCGCCAGACGAAGGCCTACTATCCAAAACCGAAACTATCAGAGATCCGCCTCATCATGATTGATACTCGAGATTTCGCGAAGCAGACCTTTCTTCGCGACTTAGACGCTCTGAATTATTACTATGGCTACAATGGGGATCTGGAAATTGTCAAAGAGCGGTGGCGAGAGAAAAGGTATTATTTTGGAGAATACCTTACTCAAGGGCATCTTGATATTGCAGGGAAATGCGTTCAGATGACAATGCAGCAACTCGTTGATGGCGGACTTTTTACGGCGATATGCCCTGCGATGAACAAGCCCAAGAATAATTGGGCAGACTGGGCAAAGCCAGTTTGCGAACTTCGCGTCGGCATCAGGGAAAGCCATGCCGTGGATCAAAAACAAATCAGATCTGCGATCTTTATGGCTAAGGACTGTGTAGGGGATCGATTTCTCGTACCATTTGCACTCACGTTACTGGGACTGCGAAGCCGACAGTCAGACAACGCCGCAATTGCGAGCGCCTTCCACTCCCTATTCACTGGTATGTAAAGCACGACACTGGAAGAAAAGGCACTAACAATGAACCAAGATAAGGAGCTCGCTTTTCGCGAGGTCAAGTATGATCTGTGCTCTTACCGGATGGAGGAACTCAGAAGATTCCAACAATTAATGGAAGCCGTTGGGAAGCAACATGATGATGATGATGATGCCTCAGCTGCCGAAACGGCAAGGTTGATACAGGGGCTAGGACTATCTACTAACGGAAGGTCAATTAATCGCGCAGGAACTAGTATTTACGTTGGATTTGCCGACGAATAGAGTCCATGGTAGATCACATGCAGACTTCATAAAGAATAGAAATATTAGTAT
>JABSTL010000848.1:0-21151 GCA_013759095.1 Fusarium sp. NRRL 29148
CCATATGAAATCCCTGAGCGGAGCCACGTATAGATCTCAAATATTGTCTCATTACCTTTCTATTATTTGTCTGGTGCGGATGGACTCTGTAGTAACTCAGCGGTAGCTAAACACGACCAACTCCAAATACCTTGAAGAAACCTGGCGGATCATTTCTTGGGACTTCTTTGTTTCTGTAAATAGTGACCGAGTTGGACGAAACCACAGTTGTTCATGATTTCATTTCCTTGTCTTCACTTTGAACAAAGAGCTCTGGGGACCACCCAATGTCATTAGAGCCTGAAACAGTATGAAAATAGAAACACTGAACAATACCCGTAGGCACAAAATAACCTCCCGTCAGAATGTATTAAACGTGCTGTTCTGTTGTTCGCTTTTATGATCAAGTAGTCCTAACCATTATCCAAAGAGCAGGCCTCAAGACTACGGGTTCAGTGCTCGAACACTGGTTGTTCGATAGGTGAATTCATTAATAGAGTGCACTGGATTTACTGGAAGGAACGTTCACTTCTTCGATCCCTATATATTTGCGTTGATAGCGACTCACCTCACTGCAAACACCATCATTATAGCCGTGTAAGTGTCCCACCACTCCTTGATCACCACCACCACAACGCTATCCCAGTGAGTATGTTCCCCTCTCAAGAGCCCAGTGTCTTGATGGATAGAAACTGAATATTCAGACAGCTATGTGTCGAGGAGAGAACGTCCAATGCAAGGAGTGCTGCCGACTCAGCAGCCGAATCGTCCAGCTCTGCATCCGCGGCGAGCTGATGGCCACCTGCCCCGAAACCATAATCGAGGGTGTCAGTTTAGAAAAGGAAGTATGTCGCTTATGTAGATATGGAAATATCAAAGGTAAAGTTGTGATACCCCCTTCAGTGCTCGCACTCAATAATGAATACGACAGGAACACTTGGAGGGCTTCCAAAGCGCAACCCATACCGCAGCCAGTCCATCGGCCTCGGCGCTTGAAGTATCATAGTGATTCTAGCTGCCGTTGAAGCGCAGTGAGAGCAGAGGCGACTTGCCTTCTTGACCAAGCTCTTTCGCTGACTTCTAGCGAATCAGCCAAACTTTCGATTCAACAACAGCCACTTCCATGCTAAGGAGACTGATCACCTGCATGGCTGAACGCGAATCGATAACCACTAGGCTCGACCATATAACACTGAGGAACAGGTCACGGGACAGCGGATGTTAGTGGTACCCAGAAGCAAGCCTCATTCCTCAGCTATGAAGAAATGACGGACTGACTATACCACATCACTTGGGGCATTGAACCCACCATTGGCCAAATAGATACCCCGAGCTCAGTTCGAGTAACCAGCATCAGAGCACAAATATAGACCGTGTTGTCGGGACTCTCGTCCCACTTCAATGCGTGCCATGTATCACTGAGCCACAGCTAGATCTATGGTCTTGCTAAGATTGTGACGATCATGATATTGTCTATTTATAACCACTTCCCAACACCACAACTCAAAGGACGTAGCCCTCTTTGCAGATCCTCCTTATATCAGCTCCCAACACAAGGCAACGCGCATGAGGCGTCAGGCGCATGTTGCTGTAATTAGCACTCACTGGCAGAGTAGGAGGTTGAGCAAACATCGACGCATGGGCATGTCCCGAGGAGAGGGTAGGTTATTACCTGAAGCGCCGGGAACGATGACTAGACTTCGGGCCGAGCTTGAAGAGCCACCTGGTCTTTTAAACCAAGCAGACATGAAGATGGAGATGGTGATGTCAAGGCGTTCGTCTATGCTTCGTCCCTGAAGCACGGGCAGGATGTACTGACTGAGTTGGGGTCATAAGAGAGCCTAGGCTTAGATCGCCAATACTCAAGAATATGCTAAAGAAATACGTGACAAAGGAGAGACGAGCATTGATGAGTATTTGTTGTGCGCTCCGCTGTATATTCTGTTGACTAAAGTTGAGCTGCGAGAAGAATGTCCAAGACATTTGCAAGCACCAGGCTTGTAAAGGTTCTTTGTCTCTGTCGTACCTCTACGGGAGCCATTGTAAGGCCCTCTTCTCCACTCAGTCCCGACACGTAGGAAAATGTCCGACCTTTTTTTTGTCACTGTCACGCAGATGATTAGCCATTGTATGTTACTGTAGGTAGGATCGCTGACTGACCAGCATCTCGTCTTAGTGCTAAGGTAGTCAGCCTTTTGGAGGGGCAAAAGGTGCCAGCCAACCTGATGGATCCGGGGCTCCGAGACCTGTCCCGTTGGTTCGGGCCCGATATTGACTTTATGATAATATAGCGCCTATTTCTGAGGCGAGAGGGAGCTCTTATCCGGTAAACTTTACTACAGAGATGAGATCTTGAACGTTCTAAGCATGTTTTATTGCTGTTGTTAACGGGTTACAGTAAGACCTGTACTGTAGGCTACTGTTCCAGTGTGGTACTGGGTGTAGCGACAGACACCACGACGGGTAGCGACTTTGGATAATTTCCTCGGCCATCCCGCACGGCCACACGTAGAGGAGAGCATTCTTACTGGGTTGGTGTCGAGCTGAGCTGAACTGAACTAAACTGAGTGGATGGGCAGAAGCTGGCCCTGAGAATTGAGTCTTGAATTGTGTGTATAATAACCACTAACATGGTCATCGTCCACGTTTATCACAACTGCTCGTTCGGGCCAGGGGAATAGGTACAGTATCAACTAACTTGTTTAATTATCAGGAGAGGATCTGATGGGTCCTGGTGGTCCTGGTGGTTTATCACTGGAATCACTCGTGGATCATTGACGGATGGATATTCAGTTTACTGGAATAGGAGTCACAATCTGTAGCGGCTCATCATGATCGTACAGTAGTGTCGATCAGCTACGACGCACGTGGAGAGCATAGACTGCTGATCATTGTACGGGTAACCGGTTCGCACACTGGATCATGGGTAATGTTGTTATCTCGCCTCGGAGGAAAGTTGCCTTCTGAGACGAGAGCGACTTGGACATATGTACTTGTAGGTCTGTCTCCTCGGGTCTCCCATGTCTGGTTCGTTCACGATCCATTGTGATATTCCGAGTAGAACAAAAGAGCCAGCGCCAGCATTCCATTGACCCGCGTGGCTTGTGGAGCCTTTCTCAGTTCACGGACCAAAGCATGGTCGCATTTGATTTGCGGTGGCTGCCATGCCCACGCCATAGGTAAGGTAGCTATTAGTCTGGACAGGGATGGTTAAAGTGGTCTTGTCTTGTCTTGTCTTGTCTTGTCTTTGGCCTGGCCTGACCCACCTGGCTTGGCTCGTCCGTCTCTAACAAACACACGGGTCTCTTTTTCTGTCTCTAATGTTGGTGATAATGACAGAAAGCTGAGTCTGTCCGTGCGAGGTCGTGTATGTATGCATGAGATGATGAACAATTGTTGTTTCTATTCGGTAAATGACATGTAACAAGTCAATTACGACTGAGTTTTATGGCATGGTTATATGAAACAGATCCGATGTAACATATATCCACGTCTCAGCGAAACCGAGTCTCGAAAGAACTAATCTGGGACGATAAAGACGTTCATGTGTTTCAACGGCTAAAAGCAAGTAAGCAAGCAGGCGAGCACGGTGACGGTAGCTGTAATGGGAGCAGACTATCCGTATAGTGTCTGGGATATCATGGAGGCCCAGCAGCAGCGATACGAAAAGTGCCTGATGATCCCATACAGAAATCAAGACCATTAGACTCGTATTATACTCACTCGCACGGTTCGCTCATTCTTCGAAGCAGGGCCTTTACCTAGGTATTCAAGATATCGGCCAACAGTATCTTAGCATCTCTGTCATGGAAGTGTAGGTAGTAGGTATTTGACCCAACTCAATAACAAATCCAAGCTAGTGTTCCACGATGAACGATGGTCTATACTAGTCATGATAAGAGGAGCCATGGAGCCGCAGAAAGACGGTCTTGCCGAGCAACCACGAGGAGGCTTAGAAACTAGCAGCGTGCTAGTAGTAATGAATATCGCGGAGAAGCTATGAACCTGACTAGGCTTGAAGATATCACGATCAAAGGAGGTTGTGGCCACAGCCACAGATCCAAGCTTTATCTGCAGTTGTGTGGTATGAGTAGGTAGAGTAAAGAGAGGTTGGCCATGCCTTTGATTCATTCCATCCATATCCGTCTACCCATTAAGAAGTCACAGTGGCACAGTGAGTTCTAGACGACTTCGAGTAACTCTTCCAAGCAACGTTAATTAATCTAATGCACGACACGACACATAGCGAACCAAGCGAACTTCTGAAGAACACCATCACAACCCCTATCCCAATCAAATCCCGACTCCGCTCCAGCTCCGTCGACCCTCAAAAAAAAAGAAGAGTCCCTGACTCAAACCCTTGCGATACTGACAGGGCCCTTGCCCGCTTGTCCAGGAACGGTGGATATAGTGGAGTTGCGTCCAGACTCACTGTCCAGTAGCAGCCGGACCTCCAGCTGCCATCCCAGCACAGTCCACCCCGGCCGCTTCTGTGGAAACATCCCATCGGCATCCATATCCACATTCATTCACCATCATCAACCCTGTCCGAGGGGCTATACCCCTTCAAGACTTGGTCGCAAATCCTACTACTCCAGTAGGCAGTTGCTGCGCTGCGCTGCGACCTCTGATACAGCGTGCGCGCGTGCGCGCAGTACCGCGACAGCAGAGACAGTGTCCTAGCAGTACATTCGCTATAGCACTACCTTGTATTGTTGATCCTGTACCTCAGGGTCCCGTCCCCAGAACAAGGTCTACCTGGCTCACCTTACCGAATCTCTAACGCCAGAGCCAGAACAGAAGCCTTCCAGTCCGTCCCCAGTCTTGCCTGTTCTGGGTCCAGGGGCTACATACAATTACAACCCGCCGGCTGAACGAGACCCTTAGCAGCAGCCAAATCCGCGACTTTGACCTGACCCGACCTGACCTGACCTGACCTGACCTGACCTGAACTCAACTCAAATCAAATCTACTGAGCAAACAGGACAGGACTGGACAGGAGAGGAGGAGGACCGAGACCTGATCGACACGCCTCGTTCCTCCAACCTACCCTTTTTCCCCTTCTCACCTTGACTTCAACCTCTCTTTTGTTTGTCTTTCAAACTTTGGACAGTCCCTCGTTGACTGCTTTTTGACATTGCTTGCTTTTGCGACATTGCGATAATCCACCTACCTGGCATCGCCACTGGTCTTCCTGCTATACTGCAAGGTATAACTATTATTACACCCATTCCTCATTTCCCAAGACACAGTCAAGGTTTTTGCTGTCGAACTGCAATTGAATTGGTGCTATCGGCCGGCTCGCGACGTCTGGCGCACCCGTGTCCGTCAGCTATAGTCTCGTCAGTGGTCGACTTGTTGTACAACCTGTGACTTGTGTTACACAAAAAGCAACTCTCCGTCCCTACTTTCCGCCCAATTCCGTACTTCAGATGGCAATACCATTGCGACTGTCGATTAACAGAAATCAGGTTCACTTATCGACCAAGCATATTGCCGTTCAGCCACCTCGAATCGCGCTCCCATTCCCCAACATTTCGCACGTTGGCAGAACAGAACAAGAGCCCGGGCCACAATCCTAATTCTGTGCCCGTCCGAGTTTATTTCGGCTCGCCTCGTACAAGGCAAACGAAACTTCCGGTCAGCGACCACTTCCCTGTCCCCGACGCATTGTTTGGGAGACCTTTGCAGGTCTACCCCCGATATATATAGACTGCAGCCATGGCGACCTCACACGGCGACCTGGCCATGTCGCGGCCTACCTCTGGCATCATCTCTCCCCGCGACGTGAGATCTAGGACACAGAGTATCTCCAGCGATCGACCTTCAACAATTGCCCACAGCCTCATGTCGCCGCCACTCGCTGTATCACCCTCAGCGGCCTTCATCGCTGCTTCGGCCGCTTCTCAGATCGTTACAAACGACCACGATAGCCATGCTGATACCTGGTACGATCAGCACGGCGTTGAGCCAGCTAGCGACCCTGCGCTCGTCTCGGGAGAAGCACTACAGCTTGTCAACAATTTTCTTGACCAGCTGCTTTTCAACTTCCTCTCCAAATCCCAAGCTACTACTCTCGCCAACTTAAGACCTGCCGTTTCGGAGGTATTAAAACCCAAGCTTGCGAAAGATGCCGTCAACAATGCCGATGAGGAGTTACGTGAATACTTGGGCGACGGTGATGAGGAAGATTATGTGCCGCCCACTGGCGACATAGCGCGTGACTGGGACCTGGAATTGGTTTGGAAGCGTACCCGTCTTAGGTGCATGGTCTACTCTTCCTTAGGCGATATGGAGGAGGAAGACGAGGACCTCTACATGGAACAGGAGAATCTCGAGCTAGGCGCCAACGAGTCTGTCTCCGATGTTATTTCGCCAGCTGTTGCAATTTTCCTGACTTCTGTTCTGGAGTATATGGGCGAGCTCACCCTTACTGTCGCGGGACAAGCCGCATACCACAGATTGCGGGCTAAATACCAGAAGGAGATCAATGAAGGGACCCGAAACCCCGCCGATGTCGCCGACCGCATTGTAGTCGAAGAGCAAGACATGGAGAGGGTGGCTCTCGACCGAACACTCGGGCGATTGTGGAGGGGCTGGAAGAAGCGGATACGGTCACCTGTGATCGATGTCAATGGCCGCCCCTTTTCAAGGGCGTCTAATGGCCATTTAAGACAAGACAGCGTGTTCACTGATTCGCCCGCTTTAAGTCGGGTCCCAACCCGTGATGCAGAAGCTGAGGCACCAGATGAACCTGTTGATCCAGCTCAAGTCGCACTTCCTATTGGAAGTAATGATGTGGATGAAATCGAGATCCCTGGTCTGGCTTACAATAGCGATGATGAAGACGAGGAATTGGAGGCAGAGGAGGAAGTTGGAGGGCGCAGACCTAAGAGTTTGTTGATCCTACCCCTGGGAATTATTCAGGGCCTTCCTACGCCAACCTTGTCGCAACCTAACACTCCCGACTTTGTTGGTCGCAAGCGTTCGAACTCGCTTCCAACACCCGGCACATCACCATATTGTGCTGCTGCTAAACGATCGAAGGAGAAGGAGGCTCTGCCTGTCGAGGCTAGTGTCATTGAGGAGCAACAAGAGCCTGTCCAAGAAGTCAAGACGGAGCAAATCAGCAGCGAGGAACCCCGGGATGTTAATGAGATCGATGGAAGCAAGCCTAAAGACGAGCTTGTTCCGGAGCCAGTGGCTCCCAAGAGCAAGCGGTTGTCAAAGATTATAACAAGCCGCATTCAGTCAAGACAGGAGATCGCGGACGAGGATCCGACTTACGAGAAAGCAGAGATCCTGACATCAGCCCGAGTGTCTGTTGCTGGCAGCTCTTCGCCAGCACTGTCCGATACTGGTGGTCCGTTCCCATTAAGGAGATCATCAAGTGTGCACTCAGCGCGCATCATCGATGTAGCTGGTCCTAAGAGCCCCAGCGGGTCACGCTCACCCTCAGCTGATGCTGCGGATCGTATCCGCCGGGCGAGTCTGACCATACCTCCAAGCAGTGGTCTCTCCAATGGTGTCAGCGCAGTTGATGTGCAGGCTCAGAACTCCCCCGCAACCTCGACTCGCCCAGGTCCGAAAAGTCGGTCTCCAGTCGATGCCATGCGAGGTTCTGTGCCAGCTGCTGCAACAATCTCCGAGTCTGATGAGGAGATGGATCGAAATCGAACCAGAGAGCAGAGGCCTCACAAGTATATTGCTTATCAGCCTTCCACGCCGACTGTTCCAGAGGCTGCCTCCCCCACCGAGGCCAAACGACCTCAAACTATTGTTGGATCCCCACATCACTCACCTGTTCTTCAACAATCCTCATCCAGTACCAAGGTGGCATCCACGCGCCCTGCAAGCACCTCTGAAACCATCACTGAGAAGTTTGCTGAAGTTCTACGAAACCCGGCAGGCTACTCAAACCGACATGCTGCACGAAATGACAAGGTACCTACTTCTCCCACTCACAGTATTGGCATGGTATCCATAGAGCGATCAAGGACAAGGGAATCGGACGAAGATGGAGGCAACGCGCAAACCCCTCGGCCTATTCACACTTCAGGCTCATCCGCCTCCTCAGGTACAAGTCGACTTAAGGCTGTTCGAACTTCCGAGGACAATGGAAGCCGTTCGGCCATGGCCCGTAACTTTGAAGAGCTGATCCAGAGCAACCAAACCATCACATATACGCTAACGCCTGAGAATATGCGCAACATTGATGTAAGTGAAATATGCATTGCCGAAAGAGAACGGACCTAACGACGACGATAGCACAAGCAGTCACTCGACAATTCAGTGTTTAAGGGGTCCATGAAGAATGATGATTCTCGGGCTCATAACCGTTCCAGGTCTTCTTCTGCGGCAACAGACATGAAGAGGGCATCTCCCCATCGCCGGGTTGGCGACGATAGAATGAAGCCATTACCCTCTCCTAACCCGAACAGACCACGTATGTCTGCTGCACCAAGAGACGCTCGGGTTCCCAGCGAATCAACTGCGGATTTTGCAGAATTTATCAAATCTACTGGTCCCGCAGGAGACAGCCGTCCTATGCAACTTCGAAATGTGAGCAGCCCAAATACCCCCGGCAAGACCAGCCTCGATAGTCGTCGTGTTTCATCGGCAAGCAATCGGAATCGATATATGCCCCGTGATGCTGTGGTCGAGTCCCGTAGTGGCAGCTCGGATCTAATCGACTTTATCCGACAGGGACCCCAAGGCGCAAATAGCAACCGTATTCCTCACAACATCGCACCTTGGGACACAACCGGTGCCGAAGAACCAGCAGGTGGTAAGGCCGTCGACGCCAACATTCCCGATATCCGATACAGCCAGGCTTCAACTCATGGCACCGAGTCATCAATGCCTTCGATTCACTCATCTATCAACTCCAACACGGCCCTTTTGAAGAACAAAGGACAGACTGCTCCGACGAGCAAGATGTTTGATGAAGATGATATGATGCCTAAACGCAAGACTCGACGTGTCAAGGATCCCTACGCCATTGACTTTAGCGACGATGAGGATGACGAGGTCTTGCTTGCAACGCCTAAGCCTCCTGTTAAGAAGGAGGAGAGCTTGGCAGAGTTTCTCATGAACTATGAGCCTCCACCGGAGCCTGTGACGACACCCATCTCACAGAAGATACCAAAGAAGAAAGCGAGCGCACCGAGCTTGATTGGGAGATTCACTCGCAAGGAGAGCAATCACTCCAACACTGCACCTGCATCACCTCAAGGCAACGACACTCGATCACTAAGCAGCCGTGCGGGATTCAGGAATTATATTCCTATCCAGGTCAACGTCCCATCTGGATATGACAAGTACGGGATGCCTACTGGTGAGAACTCATCTCGCCCTTCACAGCCTGCCTCGTCAGCGTCCTCTGGACGTCGTGTTCCTATGAAGAAGTTTGAGCCTCGAGATGCAGTATCGAACGTTTCACGTACGTCGGACTTGGCAGCATTTCTGCGCACTTCGGAGCCTCCGCCAGAGCCTGTGATGGCTCCTCCACCTCCCAAGGAAGAGAGCAGCAGTAGTCTATCGAAGATGTTCAGTCGCCGAAAGAAGTAATCGATGACAATATATGTTGTCTATGCCTACAACCTGATTTATTTTGTTGCCGTCACTTTTTGCGAAAGGAAAAAGAAACGTTCTAGACGATGATCTATACGCTCATGAGCTCATGTACTTCTTAATCTTTATTACTGGATGTCGGATTGTGATCTGGGATCTCGGGACATGGGTCCAGAATGCGATTCATACCGTCCATGGGTGGATTTTAGTTTGGCCTTGTTATTTTTGTTATATGGCATCAGCATGCATCTTGATATGCCTTCTGGATGTCTCAGAAAGGGGGTTCGTGTCTTGTTGTCAGTCGAAGCGCAGAAAAGAGACTGCGTCGGGTTCTCTGGTCAGGGTGAACATGTACAAAGAAGATGTATGAAGGTGAACACGCTTCAAGAATAAATTCTTGCACTTTTGACTCTACGGGGATGTGTCTACACATATCTGAAGCATGCCTTACACTATCAACCCTCAATTTCGAAGTTACAGTTACAATGAGTATCTGTTAACACCAGACGATGATGAAACATGATATGATATATCGTGTCCTAGACCCTCGGAGTGTTTGCTAGCTCCCATAAGTATAACTGAAAGACAGCTGAGTCGACCGCTCTAAGCCGACGTTTACGCACATTGTGACATAGAGAGAACGAGGAATACACCGTGACAACTTGATCGCAGATAGAGTTGCGATTTTTCCTTATTTTGCTTGCCTCATCTTTTCGATTGGTAGATTTGAACGCGGAAGATGTGTGGTTCGAGTCGATCTAGGATCCTAACTGGTCATGCTCCAGTAGATATTACTGGCTACTAAGCTACCTACCTACCTACCTACCTACCTACCTGTCATTGGAATTTACAATAATACGTCAAGTGACAGAATCGGATCTATCTTTGGGGCATTGTCGGACGCCGTCGCCTTGTCAAGGCTTGGGGTTGGCTTCAGGCGAACCATCAGACGAGAGGCTGAGGCTCTTCCCCCAATGACCTGTAGAAGGGTTGCATGAAACTGCCAGAAGAACCCATACTTCAATCTTGAGTCTAGTGAGTTGCCTTGTCACTCAAACTGCCATTGCTTGTACCTGGGCCTAGCATATGAGGTTGCGTTGCTGAGCCTGAGTGTACACATACATTCATGAAGGAGTCGCCTGCATATGACATGATTGTCTTGAGCCGACTTGATTCTTCGTTGAGAATTCACCGTATCCATGTGCCGTTCCGTATAAACCCGTGAGGTTCTATTATTACTGACTATAGTATCTCATATTTGTAGAAATGTGTTGCTCCAAGACAATCCCTGACAGGGCTATGGAAGGCCTCTTCCACACACACAAATGCACGCACACATGCGCACGAGTTCATCGCTAAGGGCATGGATATGAAAGATCAAAACCATGTGCACTCCCGTTGCCCATACTCATCGTCTGGTAAAGCGAGGGGCGTGATCTGACAAAGTTGGCAGATGCGATGGGATCATCCTTTTGTGGCGATGCAGACTCACCAAAATCCTGGTTTGATGACCATAGTATGCCTCTCTGTCCGTGACTTGTTTCCGAACGGGTAGAGGCACCGAAATGGCTGTTTGCATCTTGAGTTTGTGTTGCATAATTCGGAAAGCCCTGAAGAACATATTCTGGGTCGAACGAAATGAGGATGATGGGCCTCAATTGTCCGTAGGCCATGTGAGTTGGTGAGTATACCAATATTCGCTCATCCATAGACCATTCGATCCCTTGAATAGGCTGGACGGGGTTGACAACGCCTTGGAGCTGAGCCAAGTCACTGTCGTAGTGGCATGTTTCTTTGTCTCGTGGCCACAAGTTGACTGACGGTTCCCGTTTCTTGGGCTGCACTCTGAGCTGCAACATCGAGTCAGGGCTGTAAGCCTCAGAAACAAGGTCGACGAAAGCACCGCATGATGGGTTGTATGAACGCACAAAGCATTCTTGGAGGGTGTATGCTTTGGCGTCAGATGGGCCGTCACCAATGTGGATCGTCTCACTTGATCGTTCTTCAATATGACTCTTGCTACTCCATTCATCTTCTTCGAGGCTATCCACGGTTGACTCTGGCGGAGTGGGCAGAGAAGGCTCTGGCTGAGGGGCTTCTTCTTGTTTATCAAAGTGAAGCTCCTTTTTGTAGCAAGTCCTCTGGCTGCCTGCATTTCCCGGGAACCACTCCTTTCGAGTCTCGACAATGAAGAGATTCCCTGTTTTCTCGTCTTTAGTGAGCTGCAATGAAGTCCAACGCTCGTCTACTGCGCCCTCTGAGTCATGAAGACGCCATAGGTTGCGCATCGGAGGCTTCTCGCACTTCTCATGGATAGCATTGTCCACGGGGAACCTCACAACTTGGTAGAAGTTATTGCGCATTCCATCATCGGCTTCTGTTCTGAACGTGTTCGAAACACAGTAAAATTGACCATCGATGATTTCAAAGCAGACGTCGGACCCTATACTCTCCCCGTCAAGGTCCCATAAAATCAGCTGCGAATCAGCCCACCTGCGAGTCTGGAGGTTGAGGCAATGAATGTCCCATCTGTAGCTACCATCTAGTGTGGCATGTGATTTTGAACCCCAGAACAGGTAATTCTTGTCATTGCGTACAAATAGCGGGTGTCTTGAACACGGCCTTTGTACGACAACCCATGTGGGAGACTCTCTGAGCTCGAAGATGATGAGCCAACTGCTCGTGGCGGAATCTCGGAGAACTTGAGTGGCAAGACACGATAAGATGCCCTCGGCGTAGTAAAGGGGCTCAAAGGTGTGCGGTCTTTGACTATCGAAGTCTCTTACTGCGAGCTTGAGAAGTAGCGGAACATCGACTATCCTTTCAGACGTGAACTTTTTGTCGATTGTGCTGAGGACACGGAGATGGTTGCTATTAACAGTGTAGCACAAGTGTCCATTCGTATAAATGAAACGATCCGCCATGGCAACTATAGCAACCATCCATGGCTCTGCTGCCTGGACCGCTATTCGCCGCTTAGCAAGCTTACGGAATGACCTTGGAAAGTCCTTGGTAGACTGCGCCTCCTGAGCCTCTGCGGAATACGGTGCCTTCTGAGATGTTGTCAATGGGGACTATCTCACCAAGACAAGAGGCTGGGACGAACCAAGAGTGCAAGACGACACATTCGTCTGTCGTAGAGAATGTAGGTCAATGATTTGCAGGACAGAGCCAAGTTGAACACATCTTCAACGTTGAGCAACTCAACAAGAAGGGAGATAATCTCGAGAGGTAGTTTGAGAATGCTCATGGCGATGCTGCGAAGAGAGAGCGAAGAGACAAGATCCTGTTGAGCGGCGTGGGTTCATGTTCACAAGCGGCGAGATACACCGAGCTGTATACAGAATACGATGCTATTCACAGCGCCCTGGTCGTTATTAAGTCCCTCATTACAGGAGAAGAGGGGAGCAGAGCCGCAGGATTCCTTGAGCTCCGAGTCACGATCCACAGCCTCGTCGGGTTCAAGGAGCCTGCCTACCCCGGCTCAGAGGAATGCCAACGAATTCTTGGACGCCCCATGCCTTTGTTCTCAAATTCGATTAGTCAAAAAAGAGCAATCATGGTGAGTTGGAAATTTGTGGTTGGTTGGTGTTTGGATCAAGAGCAAGTTCCGCAGAGAATGAGGCTCTTTTTTTTTTATTATTTTTTTTAGCTGACGATCGCTTAGAAGACTCTTAGCGCGCGTGCCCCTGTTTTCTTCTTCTCTCTCTTTTTTTTTTTTTCTATTCAGGTCAAGGTGACCAAAGCCTGACCTCGATGTGCAAGTCCTCGACGTCACGAGGATATCGAGATGGTGCATGTAGAGTCTAAGTTAGGTTACGCATGTGTCTTCAGAGTCTGCCAATAGCGTATAAGAGACAAGGCTATGACAGGTTCACTTGACCCGTCGTTGTACTAAGCAATTAGTCTCGCGGCGCAGTCGACTAATCGTCGTACTAACGATGAACATGGCGTGACTCGTTCCAGAAAGTGAATCAAGAGGCTCTGCTGGTGTTGTACGGCGGTTCAACCCTAAGAAGCATAGTCGATATTCTACAGCCTACCACTCACTTACCTTACCTGTCGGGTTTACCTCACGTAGTTTGTATGCATGTGCTTCAGTCCCGAGCAGTCTTTGGTTTCAGTTCAGCTCAACAACAATTCTCATGAATATCACGACTTTACCCAGAAGCAGCTGTTTGTGGCGCGATCGGTACCTATTCAGCTGCGAAATCAGGCTGTGGTGGTACCTGCTGAGAGTATTGTATTGATCGCCCATTCCATTCAGCCAATATTTCAGGATTGGCCAATTACACGGCATCTTTCATGTGCTTACATGCATGTTTTGATGGTGTAGGTCCCCTGTTGAGATCCCTGAGGGAGGGGCCAACCCCGTTTTTGAGCCTCATTCAACCTCGTCACAATCTCATACGCGTGATTCAATCCTTGACAAAAGCGGGCTCTAGCATGCATATATGCAGTAACGAGCATGCAGACCCATGCCTCACTAATGACCTTTAGAGTATACTGCGCGAGTTTGGAGCAATCAAACCAGGCTGTCTGGCATGGCTAGATGCTCCTTACTCCCCCAAGAGGCCGGCTGGCGACATGTATCAATGCCTATTATTCATCCAAGCCGTATCCGTCAAGCCCGACCACTCCAATTGGCCACAACTAGAAGCTACAAGGCCATCGTGCACGTATTGGTTGAAGATATAGTAGTATTGTATCATCTGCTTCTGCAGACAGCAAAAGCCCTATCCATTAACGCCAGAAATGCCCCATCTTCTTTCTTCCCCAGCCATAGAGGCTCTTGCATCTCCAGAAACAAAGGGTCATTGTATTTCGTTTCCAGGACATCGAGTAAACACCATGGACTGTTATTTCATCTTCACGGCTCAGCCTCCTGTGTTTCGTCCATGCGCCTCGGCCTTCCTAATATCTACCTTCGACTGATGCTGCTCTCTGAATTATAGATGTCTATTGTAAGCAAGTTTTGATGGGCTGTTTCGTTTTATGTCCAAGTATCGAATAGTGGTAGTCTTATGACGGAGCAGATCACCTTCGTGACCAATGCAACGATCACGCTCCTTAGCTGTTGAGCTGGACATAATTGCCTGTTCCCTGTTAGTACCTGACGAGTTCTTGACAACCAACAGCACTCACCTGGGAACTGTCCCTCCTTGCCTTGCAGCCGTCCACTCCACCATTCGTTCTCGTTCTGCGTCCTTGTAACAATCTCGATAACGTCACCAGCTCGGAAACTTAGATCGCCCTCAGCTTGCGCAGCGTAATCGTACAGAGCCGTTACAGTCTCAACGCCAGGGGCGGTGAGGCGCATGGGCTTGGGCTTAGGCTTAGGAGGCGGTGGCTTCTTCTTACCAGCGGCGATAGCTGCCAGGCCTGCATTGGCGCCTGTTGGAGGAGTGTACGGCGGAGGAGCGGCACCTTCGTTGGCGTTCGAGGCGGGGCGTTGATAGCCACCAATTTTGGGGCTCGTCACAGTGCTGTTTGACGGCTTGGAACCCTCGCCTCCCTGTGTAAGGAGTGCGGGCTGCTTGGGGCCTTCGAGGGCAGGCTTGGCCCCGTATCGCACAGGTCGTGGGCGACCGGTGGTCTTGAAGCGACAGATGGACAGTGCCTCGGCCTGTTCTTGAATGTCGCCGCGCTTCTCGTGGAAAGCATCCTCAATGTCGAGCGTGAGATCGAAATAACCGATATCGCAATTTTGCATCTTCTCGTGGAGAGTGTAGAAGATGTTGAGCTGCATGTAGTAGAACGATTGGAAGAGGGGCTGGATGAATTCACGCTCGAGCTGGAAAAGCTTGGGTAGCTCGTCCTTGAGGAGGTCGTTGAAGTAGTTGAAGTCCTGGGTGGCTTGCTCGACATCTCCTTCGGCCTTCCACATTGCCTTTTCGTCCTTGGCAGTGCGCTCTTTCTTGTCCTGCAGCTTCTTGAGTGTTGTGCGGTGTCGGTCGTAGTCGAGTCTCTTGTGTTCACGCTTGAGGGCGGTCTTGCGTATCACCTTGATGACGTCGAGCAGCTCGTTAGCGGGACGGATAATCCTAGATTCTATCATTTCCAACTCCGGTGCCAATGTCTCTTGCAGGTCCTTGACTACAGCCTCGTATTCTTCGCAAGCACGGATGCCTTCGGGGTTACCCTCGATCTTCATTGAGTCTGGGTCTGACATGCGACCCGAGATGGGCTTGTAGACTTCGGTCATGGCCTTGCTGAACTCGATCTGATGGGAGAGCATGCCATTGATGGACTCGAAGTACTTTTTGGACTCATCGTGGAGCTTCTTGGTCTCAGTCTCGAGTTCCTGGAAACGACGTTCGGCATCGATGTAGACAGCATCTTTGGTATGCTCGCCGATGTTGAATTTGGACTTGAACTGTTGCGGAGCCTAAGAGCAAGATACGTATTAGTACTCGAGATCGTGTGTCTCATCATGGTGGCGTGTCTCGACTCTTCAGCCGCGCGCAAATGGTGTTTTGTGCGCGCGAGACATGCTGGCTGGAAGTCCAAGCACCATCAAGTGAGGGGCACGGCTTACCCGAGTGAGGCTCTTCTGGAAGCCTTTGAAGCTCATGGCGAGAGCGCGGCGATAGTTGTTAAATTAATCTAGTGATGCCAGCAGTAAAGTCGGTGTTGGGCAGGAGAAGACTGAGTGAGTATCGCGAAAACCCTCAGATCGCGAGACCGCCAAAAGTTAGACGAGAGGGTAACTTATGAAGCTCTCGATTATGACAGGGCAGGACAGCCCAGAACATGACTGAGTGAGTCGTGGAACGGTGACGTCCACTTGTGTGGCTGTGTTTTAGTTTAGCTCCCAGCTTTAAGTTCCCTCACTGGAGCCTTTTTGCTGCCCAGCCCGTCCTTTGCCTTGCTGCCAAGTCTGCCGGTTTCCGATGCTGTACAGGGCTATTCAGAGGTTGAAGAAATAATAGGGGCACATGGGGGGAACTGAGATGACACTGGCGGCAGTTCAGGGACTATTCAGTACCTATAGTATGAGACTGACAGGGAAATAGCTACGGAGTATATACATCAAAGTATTTAGCTAAATGTGAGCTCGATTTCCTGACAATGTGGTTTGTCTGGAACCATATGCCTTTTTTAAGCACCGAGTTGACCGGAACAGTAATTTATCTTAGTACTTAGGGCTTGGACTTTAGAGGAGTGACCTTGGGGATTATAGCCACTGCGTCCACTGCGTCCACTGCGTCATGGGCGTTGCGTCACTCTTGACAGCTTTCAGGGATCAATCTCTCCTTTGGGCAACAGGTCAGGTCGTAAAGGCGCTGCACCTGAGCCATAAGCCCTCCATTTCTTTTACATTAGTACTTAGGTAGACAGTACTGCAGCTATTGCAGGTAGTTCGACCTTGGGAACGGGGCAACGTCCGGAGAGGCACATGTAGAGGATACGCCCGTGCCTATTGGGTTCGGTGAATTGCAGGTTCAACGAAAACTCCGCCTGCACCGCAATAGGAAACCCAACCCTCCGCATCAGGAACAAGTTCTGGCTGAGCCTGCTGGGGTCCCTAATGTTGAGGCTCTGAACTGAACTGACAGCCTGCATAGATTGCAGATGACACCTGGAAAGGCCCTGCAAAGAACGTCGCATCTGTAACTGTTCACGTCTCGCCACGAAATAATGACTCTTCCCTCTTCTCCTCACAAAAACGGTTTCGGCTTCTCCTCCGCCGTAACCTAAGACCTAAAGAGCGCACCTTCTGTCGCTCCCCGGCTTTTTCAACCAATGGCCGTACCGAATCTGCCGGAGGCTTATCACCGAGGGCCCCGAGCCGACAAGCTAATGACAAATCTTGGACCTGGAGCTCAACGCCTCCTCCACCAAAATTCACTTCTTCTCTTCTTCTTCTTCTTCCCACTGGCTTAGCTTGACGTTTCTTCGTCCTTGCAACTGCCAGACATTCAATCCATAATGTCTTCCAATATCGCTTCAAGCGCCCTGCGCTCGGCGGGCCGAGTTGGCTTGAGCCCAGCCTCTCGAGTTACAGTAGCTCCTCTGCGAGGTATGGCTCGCGCAGCTGTCGTGGCGAGGCGCACATCACGACGTGGATATGTATCTGAGACCAAGAGGGATAATGCTCAGGTTGAGACGGCCATCAAGCTCGACAAGAAGGCCTTTGCTGACATCCCTCCACCTGATACTCCCTCCAATGCTAGCGTTAGTCCAATGGCTGGTAAGTGAATCTTGTCCCGCTGTACCTTCAGCGAGATTTTTTTTATATTGAGGCTAATCATCCCAAATAGAAGTCCTCAAGCAAGCAGCAGTTATGGAAGAGGGCCAGCGCCCTATCTACCTTGACATGCAGGCTACAACACCCGTCGATCCTCGAGTTCTCGACGCAATGATGCCTTTCTATGTCGGCGTCTATGGCAACCCCCATTCGCGGACACATGCTTATGGATGGGAGAGTGAGAAGGCTGTAGAGGATGCGCGCGAGCACGTCGCCAAGCTTATCGGTGCTGACTCCAAGGAGATCATCTTCACCAGCGGTGCCACCGAGAGTAATAACATGAGTATCAAGGGTGTCGCTCGCTTCTTTGGTCGATCCGGTAAGAAGAAGCACATCATCACAACACAGACTGAGCACAAGTGCGTGCTCGACAGCTGCCGCCATCTCCAAGATGAGGGCTTCGAGGTCACATATCTCCCTGTTCAGAACAACGGTCTCATCCGAATGGAGGACCTGGAGGCTGCTATCCGACCCGAGACTGCCCTCGTCAGCATCATGACAGTCAACAACGAGATTGGCGTGATCCAGCCTATTGAGCAAATCGGCAAGCTATGCCGATCGAAGAAGATCTTCTTCCATACTGACGCCGCCCAAGCTGTGGGCAAGATTCCTCTCGATGTCAACGCCATGAACATCGACTTAATGTCAATTTCCTCGCATAAAATCTATGGCCCCAAGGGTATTGGTGCCTGTTATGTCCGAAGGCGACCTAGGGTCAGACTGGACCCTCTTATTACCGGCGGTGGTCAGGAACGAGGTCTCCGAAGTGGAACTCTCGCTCCCTCCCTCGTTGCCGGCTTTGGCGAGGCTTGTCGCATCGCCAAGGAGGAGATGGCTGTAAGTACTTATGACTTTCTCAAACCTCTCGCTGTACATATGATGAGTTGCTCTACACATGCATGGCTTTCTGAATGGCCCGTGACAAGGCCGGCCGTGTTGATCGAAGCTTCTGTCTGATCTACGATATCTTTCAATCTTGTCTCATTTCCATACCTACGTACACGAGAGAGACACTAACCGATTTATAGTACGATACCAAGCGCATCAAGTATCTCTCAGATCGCCTGCTCAACGGCCTCTTGTCTATGGAGCACACGACACAGAACGGCGCTGCCGACTCCTTCTACCCCGGTTGCGTCAACGTCTCATTTGCCTATGTCGAAGGAGAGTCTCTCCTGATGGCTCTTAAGGATATTGCTCTGTCTTCGGGCAGTGCTTGTACCTCGGCCTCACTGGAGCCTAGCTACGTTCTGCGCGCGCTCGGCAACAGTGACGAGAGCGCTCACAGCAGTATCCGATTCGGTATTGGCCGCTTTACCACTGAAGCTGAGATTGACTATGTTCTCAAGGCGGTGCAGGAGCGTGTCACTTTCCTCCGAGAACTGAGCCCTCTCTGGGAGCTCGTCCAGGAGGGAATCGATTTGAATACCATTCAGTGGAGCCAGCACTAAGCAAGCTGTGATGATGATGATTATCCGTTCACCTAGAGTTCCATGCTCAGTCTTGGTTACTCTGGATGAATCAAGGACGTTAATGACGATGGCCGGCTGAAGCGAGGCTCAGTTGTGTCTGTATAGCATACTGTAATATCAGAGATACCTCTTTTTTTTATATTCTGAGGACGAAAATAGGGAGCGATTGGTCAAGGGGGGTTGCAAATTATGGGATGGATCAAAGGACGATAAACAGGCGCCTCTCATTTACATCAAGCACCGGGAACGTGCTTTACCTGTTGGAAATGAAACAAACCATCGGAGTTGTTGAGTTTGGCTTGAGATCAAGACTAGAGTCGCACAGAATGAGACACGACCATTCATTATTGCGCATGCCGACCACGTTTTATCTTCTAAAATGGTACCATATCTGACGCAATGTTCCATGAATTTTAGTGTTTGACAAAGTGACAGTTTATACGAGTCTTGCTTGGTAAATGTTGACAATCACATGCGTGGCTAAAAACAGCACTTGTGTATGCTGAAGGAGGGCATGTAGGATGGCCATTGCTTCGAATCTCGATCTCGACACTCCTGTACAAACCGTCGACATCAAGTGATGGGGCGATCCAATATTATTACGTTACTCAGCCACTCCGAAACGCGGATCGCGACTTCCTGGCGTTTGTGGATGAGTTCCATCTATGGATGGATGCACAGTACATACCGTACCTGCTGCCTTCCTTTGTTGACGTCATTTCTACCTAAGCTCCTGCCCACCAACAGCCCCTTCTACCTCTACATACGTGCCTGCCAACCTAGGTACCTGCGCGCGGCGCGTCACTGCAATTCTCGATGGAGATGACATCATTGTGCCACTGTAGTTGCCTTGGTGAGATATCTTCCTTCGTGATGGACTTCCTTCAAATTACTATAAAGTGTTCTCCTCTGCCGCTTCTCGACTCAACTTAATTCCTTCATCAACATCCTTGAAATCCAAACACTATCAAGAACTCCAACCTACACAAGCACAAACAAACCACAAATCTTACCAAACCCATCAATCATCAACATGTCTAATACTCCCCAACCTTCCACTCTCAAGTCCGTCGTCGACTCCGCCTCTGGTGCTGTCCAGAGTGCTATTGGCAGTCTCACTGGAAACACCAGCGACCAGGCCGCTGGCGACCTCAAGAAGCAGAAGGCTGAAGCCGAGCATGATGCGTCCCACGCTACCGCAAAGCTCCCCGGTGCCACCCTCTCTGGCTCCGGTGCCGCCGCCAAAGATGACCCCAACCGCACCGAGGGTTCTTGGAACCAGACCGCTGGCTCCGCTAAGGAGGCTGTTGGTGGAATCATCGGCAGCGAGGTAAGTTGGATAACTCGAGTCATGCTTAATTTACTTACTAATATGATCGACAGTCCCTGAAGAAGGCTGGCCATGAGCAGAATCTCGAGGGTAGAAACCAGGAGGCTAAGGGTCAGCTCAGCGATCTCGGCACTGGCATCAGCAACCGTGTCCAGGGCACTGTTGGTGGCGTCGTCTCCAACCTCACCGGCGACAAGGAGCAAGAGGCTCACTACGACGAGCTTCGTGCTGAGGGCAAGACCCGCCAGCGTGGTGTTGAGCACGACATCCAGAAGAAGGCCGAGGTAGAGAGCCGCGAATAAACCGGCAAATCCAACATTGGTACCAGAGCAGGGCGGAAAGCATGAAGTGACGAGAATATGATACCCCAAAGTCGTGACGTGGACGGAGGAGGAAGATCCTACTAGATACTCCTAATAAACACCATCAACAGTTACTTAAACGTGGCAATTTGTGAACTTTAACAGTCGTGCTTGTTCTGTGATACCGAAATTGTATCTGCTGGGTGCTTGAACATGCACTTTGAGGCCAAAAAAAAAAAAAAAA
>JABSTL010000849.1:0-15379 GCA_013759095.1 Fusarium sp. NRRL 29148
GCCATAGAGCAAGATGAGTCGATCAAATATGATAAACATAGAAAAAAAAATGTATTAGATGGTATATCGCCGTGGTATGCATTCAAACTCCAGGTCTGACCATAATGCCCTTTCCACCGCAATTCTCAAGACGCCAATCGCCCAACCCAACCCAATCCTTTCCAAGTACTCATTCCCAAGGCCGTAACCCAATAGTTTCCTCCGCTCAATAGACCTCAGCCGGCGAAAAGATCAAGTATGCCATGACAACAGGCCACGCCGTCGATAATAGCAACGCTCCCATAACTGAACCAAGAGACATTCGGACGCGATCGTAGGGACCCTTCCAACGGTCGATCAGAGCGCAGGTGCTGAAGATCATGGCGCAGGCGTAGAGTGATGATGCCCAGAATATACCGAGGAACATGTCCGCGTGTCGGTCTTCAGGGCTGAGGACGACTTTCGAAGTGTCGGGGACAAAGGTTGAGGAGAGATTGTTACCCATTGTGAGGGATGTAAGTGGGTGGTGTATGTAGATATGTGGTGTTTGAGGTATGAGTGGTGGAGGTTGAGTCGCAAAGGAGGGTTGCAGCAAAATCCTCCGAATTAAAATATTTAGTAAGGGTTATTAAGTCACTCGCCAGCGAGGAAGAAGAAAAGAATGAAGAGAGATTTTCCAGCAAAGATGCTTGTTCTTTGAAGAGCGAATGGCTCTCACAAAAGAGAAGAACATCTCGCATGAGACCCTACAGGGGTTGTACCACCCATCACAGCTGCAGCCAATGGGAGCCTCAGGCCTGCGATTCACTGAGGTCGGGGCCAAGACGACCCGGTCGCGGATGCGTCTCGTTGGTTGAAACATCTGCGACTCTGCAACTGAGGGACCAATTGAGGATATTCCCTAAGCGCGCGGTCTCGATGATCAGCTTTAGTTTGTGAGCTGATGATGAGGCCATTCACATTGTCACAGACATTAATAAACTCTATTTCCCTCTCATTCTCTACTCTTCAAGACCATTTCTTTGGCCGGTCCTGATCCAATGTTTGGTCGGTCAACTCCAGTCTGTTTTCAGATCCGTCTCAGATCCGGGACGATACCGGGATGTGACGTTGGTAAAACCTGCACGCAAAACAGCCACACTACTAGTCTACTCCATTAGCCTTGTGAAAAGTTCGATAATACCCCGTGTTTAGACGATTTATCGCTGTTTTATATGTATAGCATTGTTTAATATTGCTGGGCTTGATCGTTCTTGGCGGAGCTGAAACGGGCTTGTTCATCCAACTTCTCGGATCGGGGGCGAGCCGGGCTGCTCCACTCTAGACTGTCCCAGGCATTCGGGAGCTGCATGTGAATTTATCGGTCTTGGATGGATCGTGCTTGGGGGGATGGTTCGATCGGAGATTGATTGAACTCTATCCTGCATTGGCATAGTCAGATGTTCATCTGAAGTCATTCATAACTACGGTGGTAGCGGTCGACAGAGGAAAGTGCCCTGAAACAGCTGTCCCCGCTCCGGTTTTCAGAGCCCAGAGAGAGTCTAGGGTATGTAGAAATGCAGCTAACATCTGCTCGCCATCGACCTTTCCTCCTACACTGGAGTGCAAGAGCTCTATCATAAGATATATTGATGCTCTCTCACAGTTGGAGCTGTTCAATTGCTGTCAATTTTTTATGAGCTTGGTAAAGGACGCTGGTACAGATGGCAAAGAGTGCCCGAGGGCCAGGACATCAAACCGATTTAAGAAACGAGCAATCTACAGGACTCAACGTCAGTATCCGAACTCTATCAGAACGCATCAATAGCTCAAAAACTCATAGTACATTGTATCCGAAAAAGTTTACCATCTTAGTGGTTTCCATTTGCCAAGTACATCTCAAAATACAATTTCACGCAATCACCTAAGTTTATCTTCCGCTGTTAATGAAAGGTTCTGCCATCACGTCATGCCTCAACAAGACCGTGACTATATATGCCTCGACTTCGTATAGAACCTCCTAGCTAGGAATGGACCTAGTGAAGCTCCTGTCAATACATAGAGAGACCAGTACTATAAACAGCCACGATAATTTCATGAACCCGAATCCACACCTCAGTTTTTATGTCTGCCTTGCTACTCTCCAAGGGCTGCTTTTCTTAGCTAAACTTTAGTCAAAACAAGGAGACAGTGATTTAAAGTGCTTAAGAAGTGTCTAGAATGTCGAACCAGGAGAAGAGGTTGTAAACCAAACAGTGACTTAGCTTTGGCGTTTGCCCATATTTCGTTCTTTGCCGCGTATACAAAGACGAAGCATGACGTAAGTGAAAACACTTGAGGCAATCGAGAAGTAAAGTCTTTTGTATTTTAGGTGCTGGTATTGGATGTATAATATTTGGGTTGGAGTTTCTTTACGAAGTGTTTGCAAGGTAGCCGAGTGAAAGCCAAAGGAGTCTGTAAACTGTCAATCTGTATGTTTTCATGCTATATTGAATATGAAACTCTTTCTCCTCATCCAGGCAAGTCCATTGGTTCAGTGATATCATCTTCTCATCTAAACTTCGGTAGAGATTGCAGTGATATAGTAAGTTTCTACATAGAATTCACGATGGAGTCAACTTAGCAAACTCTCATACGAAAAGCTTATAGACGTACAAACAGGTATAAACAATTCCATCTCCCACGCTCAAGAGTCACATAATTTGTATCTTGATCACCTTATCATCACAACCTACCACCTTATCAGTCATCTCCATTTCACAACACTACAGAAAAAATAGCCATCGTCCACGGATTCCAAACCCAGATATTCCGCCTCTTGGGCATTCGGACCAAATACCCCGGCTACTCCAAACTGATCTACGATAGCAATGGGAAAATAATCCACTGCATCTGTGGGCCCAAGATCCAGCCGCGTGTGTTCAAGAAGCCTGATACGGTTTTCTACAAGCAAGCCAAGCCCTCGGGTGTGAACTCCAAGAAGATGTCGGAGGAGGATACAGGGGAAACGGATATCTTCTGGCGCATCAGGGAGAGCCGCGGTAAGGGGGATTCTTGAGGCGCTACCAAGTCAGCGGATAGAATTGAGGCTCGGGGAGAATGACTGGATGGTCGAGGTGGTACCCAGACGTCAGCGGTGGAAGACAGCTTACTCAGCTCATCGCACCAAACACAAGAGCGTCATGCCTGGTCGATACCGAAATGAGGGACAAGGGCATCCATGAAAGAAACACAGTTATTTACGAGAGATTTAATCCGGAAACGCCTGGATTAGAAGCGAGGTCATGGACAAGACTCGACAAACGTCTCCCCCTCCCCCTATCCTTGCGGCTCCTTCACCTACCTATCCAGGACTCATCCCAAGCCGTCCCGTGTTACACTCGGCAGGCTTCATCATATTTCAACAGGGATCAATAGATTATCAAGACATAAATAACTAAGCTTAAATACAAGAATATCTGACATCTACTGGGGTCGTCTCGAGTATATGCTGTACCACACGGCTTCCCCGCCGCCCTCCCCACATCGAGCCTTGTGTGAACCAGATGGCTAGGTCTCGAACCCATTAGGTCCCGCTGTATCTATCTATCTACCTAGGCGTGTGCAAATTATAAACCCTCCCTCAAGAAACAGAACGCCATGTAGCCACAATGCCATGTGTTGTTGGTGACCCGTCACGTATGTGCCTTGTTGGATTTAGTACCAAACTCTTTTGCTCCCATTCCCCATCCTGTCGAAGACCCTAAATCGGTCAATCGTAATGCCGCCATCTTGGCATACTCGAGTAATGATCATCTATGTTATGATATGCATATCGACGATCAGCTTCTGAGGCCTGAAACGGATCCTGATATGCTGGGTAATGGTATTGCTGGTGGCGATATCCCCTCGGAATGCGCCATGAGTCATGGCTACTAGTCCTGCTACCAGAGCGAGATGTTGCTAAAGAGGGAAAAGCAGTATAATGACACTCCCTCTCTTGTTCCGCTCTCTCGTCCCCATGGAGTGTGCAAAGGGTGGAGAATGGAGAACCCCGTTCTCGGGGCGCACGGCAGCCTGCGATGTTGCATGCATGGGTACAGCAGTATCCACCGGGTATTGTTGACTCATAAGTACATGCAGGGTCGGCGCAGGCATGAATTTGGCAGTAATGAGAGTTGGGATTGTTGTCCTGGACAATTTCTGAACAGTCTGCCCTTTGACAAGTATGTCGGAAGCACTTCTGGGGGTGGGCGTGACCATGTCCGTTAGCAAAGTCAGGGCATCCAGGCGCGGAGCATAAGTCTACATTGGAGAGTTAGCATTGTAAAGATCTGCGAAGCAAGTACTTACGCATATGGCACCATCTCATAATCAGGCCATTATGAACTTCCCGAGGCTGCAGGCAGCCCTGTTGGTCGCACTCATGACCAGTACAGAATCTCGAATCTCCTTGGGCAAAGCCGTTGCAGGCCTGGAAGAACTCGCATTTTGAATGGTTCGCACAAAGCCTCGTTGGAGTTTTGTCGGGATCCCAAAGCGAGTAGTTCTTGCAGTCTCTCGAGGCTTCACAGCGTTGATGCTTATAGCACTTTTTCTTATCTCGACCCGCCATTTCATCATCCGCTAAGCTGAGTATTCGACGGTGGCAGTCGTCCACTCCACAATGGTGTTTCTTGCAGTACCGTTCAGAACCATCCCGGTCGGAGTCGCACTTCGGCATCTTGCATTGGAACTCTTTGGAGTGCTCTTCACAGTATTGGGAGTTCTTATCGCGTAGCTCATAGCATTGCTTGTCTTTGACCTTTGCCTTGCAGGAGTCTGGGGCATCAGCATCTAGGCTTGGAACTCGACCTGTGGTAAATGACTTACGGTCGCGGCAAATCCATTGCTTGTGGCCAATATTAGAGTATAAAAAGCCGCCTCCTTCGACATCCAAGACCTTTGTACCGCAATTGGGCATAGCACACGTAGAGTCTGAGAGGAGTCAGAAATGTTGGGAAGAGGTATTGCCAGGTCACTCACGGTGGGCGCAGAACTTATTTCTTGACCGCTTGCTGAATTGGCAGCCAGGTCCGAAATTACAAGCATCTAGTAAAATGAGTCTCTGATTCCGTAGGAACTTTGGGATTGTGCTCACGCTTCTCGCAGTGGATTGAATACTGCTTAGACGGACCAAACTTCCCTACCGGCTTGTGACATCCTCTATCATGGCATTCAGGTAGGGATTTGCCGCTACTACTCCTACTGACCCAAGAGCTCCCGCCTTTACCGCTGCCCATGATGAAGGATCTCGTATAGGATTGTATAGAAATGGTAGTCCCCCATGAAAGTGGGAAGACTGGATGCGTGACAAGATATGTACTTGCCAGAGTAAAAGTATACAAAGATATTTCGATGACCCAAAAGAAGTTCAGGTTGATCAATATGGGAATATACTTGGTCGATTTCGTCAAGTCGCGTTTTGACAGCTGTATTGCGGGGGGCATTATCCATCCTATATAGCTCCGGGTTCAGCGCCCTCCCAAATCCTCGACGCTGACTGAGGTCAAGGCACGAATTAGCCGAGATCAGGCATATTCGCTAGAGGCTCAATCCAGTTTCTTTCGTGTAGCTATGTCGAAAGGAGTTACACACAGGCTGGGCTTCCATAGTATGCTTGATATTGTAATACCCCGGGAGCCAAGGACACGGACACAAATGTTGCCTGCCTGTACACCTTGGCTCCCTCTGCCCGCTGTGACAGATGATGAGGCGCAGTAAAAGGCTTGATGGCACCCTAACTTTGTCAAGCGAGATCGACCGCGAACCGACATCATGAAAGATTCTCGTTGAGGTTCCTCAACCAAAGTTAACATGTTGGATTGATGGAAGCTCGCTCAGCAATCATCGCCAGTTAGGTCCTCAGCAGCCACAAACATGAGGGATTTAGGAGTCAACTCACAGCATCGACCTTCCCACATTTTGCTACTTGTCTGACTGCACTTAAGGACTGATATCGACACCACCCTCCTTCTTGGTAGCTAACCTTCCCCCATCCTGAACAGAGGGACAGTAGGCAACCGCCAAACAGAAAGGATGAGGGTTCAAGTTTCATGCCTTGAGCCTCATAGTTGTACATGCTGTGACTGTGATTGTGCTCGTGTAGCGAATAATGTCGTAGCTTGATCACTTGAGTTGCATGACTTTGTTATCTTAGGTTCTGTGCCCGTGGAGAGATGGCTCGTATCAGTCGTTCTTCGATCCTGGGAGATATGACCGAGCGTTCGCGACAAAGCTCATGGTTGTTTGCGCTGCGCAAATTACATACCGGCAAGGCAGCCATGTAACTGGGGAAGGCGCCTCTGGAACGCAGGACAAGCGCAGTATTTGTCATAAGGCGTCCTGGGTGCCAGACACAAGGTCCCATGGCGGTTTTCGTCAATGGAGATGTACCTATTTCTGTCAGCATCTATTGTTGGCATGTCGCAGTAACAATGGGCCAGTTTCTCTTGTGCTTCAGTTTACAAACATGTCACAATTTCGGGGAATTGGCGAAGTAACTGTTGCTTGTGCTGATTGTCCGAGGCTCTTAAGGCTTCATCTTGTTCTCATGACATAGAAGTCTGACGCATGAAGAGAGCTAGACTTATTGAAAGCGAAGCTAGAAGTTTGATCATTGACAAAGAGCTCCTGTAGACGTCGTAGAAGGGAAACCGGTCGATGCTGCGATGTTTGTTAATGCAACCCTCGACATACATTGCTTGCCACGCACCATTAGCAATCTCGAGACAGCCTTATCTGAAGCATGATCTTATTGTTGTTGTTGTTCTTGTTGTTGTGCGATTTTAGGCAGTGAGAGTGGTCACGGGCAGTTGTTGGGAGAGGAGATGAAGAATAACATGTTTTTGATATTTGCTAATGTAAGAGTGACCAACCGTTTTCAGGGGCCTCCCGGGCCGTCAAAATGCGCTATCCACTTCCCCTCACAAGCTCCCGTCTTGTCCCCTGGCTCTTGCTGAACTCCAGTGCCACTTTGTCGCTCATGCATCTTGCCGCCCTCCCCCTACAACGCAATGTCTTTTTGTGGTTTTTGATCTTGCAACTAGGTAAAAACCCACGTTGAACCCAACAAAACAACTGCCGATATCATATGATCGTCTCAAGCGCTGCACAAAGCCGTTGCACTACTGCGCATGAACTTGCACTACTCAGTACGACTGCATTTTTGGAGATGTTCGTACTTGGTAGACAAACACCAACGCAGATAACGATTCCGCTTGGAATACCAGATGACGAATATTCTGCACTTTGTCACGTTAGTCTTGTGCCGTCTCGTTTAATCTAACATCTGATTAGCTGACACCCATCATGACTGATAGTCTGATAGTACAAACTCACCTGACGGCAGATCAACAGAGATACCTGCACGGATGGACTCGGCGGGAGCCACTACAGCTTCAGTCTGAATACAGCAGGCTCGAGCTACCCATCTGCCATTCTTCGAGTGAAGTTTGATGACATAATGCAGTGACTGTGTCGACTCCTGAGGCACTGCCAAGGTAACGATCATGGTATGATCATAGCCAGAGTAAGACGACACTCCAACATGGTAGGTGGCTTGAGTTGAGCCAAGGCCATCAGGCCAGATGGGGGGCCATGGTTCGTCCAGACCCAATCGAGGTACAAGCTTGACGCCTAACCGTCTATGAAAGGACAGGTACTCATCAATCGCAGGCAATCCGATTTCCTGAGCCACCAAACGATCGTCGATACCCTCACTCGCAAGCACTGCTTTCAACCCGTCAGTCATACACAAACGCAGCATAGGACATAATAACGAGGCTTCTTACCTTAACCGACACCATCCCGACATTGACTCATTGATGATTGACAACAATCGGGCCCGCCGTCATCTGTCTCTCAGCTGCGTCCATCTCAGCGACATATCTTGAGAGCGGGTGTCGAAGCATTTAAATATGACCTTGACCCTTGCACATTGTCCTTCCTCCATATCTTCGCAAGATCTGCCAGTTTGAGATCCCGCTTTCAGCTGCCAGGGGTTATGGAATGCTCACCTAAGCATATCCATCACATCCCAGGGACTGCCAGCAAAGCAATCTTCTGCATAGCCGATTGTGTGACCATGTCGCCTTGATCATGGGCAAATCAGACCACATACTCTGGTACCATCTCAAGGTGTTTTCATCGGACCGAATCTATGAAAGATTTCTTCCCAATTCATCGGCAGTTCATTTGATTGCTGGTCAGATCGGACTAAATAGATGGATGGAAGCAGTAACGTGTCACAAAGCCGTTGGGGTGCTTTCTTCGGTACGAACTTCTTCCTTGTGAGAAAATGTAGGACCAACGGTCGTTCTGTTTCTCTCCCTTTCTGTGTCTGCTTTGTTGCACAAAGACAGGTTTTGCCACAAGAAATTTTTACTATGACTCCTTTGCAGCAGTTCATTTTATCGAAGAATGGCCCAGTCCAAGCATCAGAAAGCAGAAAGAGAGTATGGTATGATGTCCGGTAATGAAAATCAAAATGCTGCCAGAGTGAACCACCTCAAAGGACCTGAGGGTGATATTTTCGACGAAAAGGTTCACAAGTTGACAAGTATTGAAGAATCAAATCATGTTGTTAGGTCTGAGTAATAATGGTTACCTGTGTATGCGTACAAGTTTCTCATCTGACTTTTCATCAGCAGGTTGCCCATGCCTCGTCCGATATGAAGTCAAACCCCCTCAACTCCCGGACCACGTCGCATGTCCTCTTTCTAGAACTCTTGCGTCTCCCAAAAGAACTCATACGAGCCCCTGATCGAGACATAGACTCCCAAAACTGTTTCCGCAATCATTACATACGCCATACATCGAAACACTCCAGGTTCGTCACCATCCTTATCTAGACCTGCATCTCTAGATATGTCTCAGGGCATGAAACACAGGTCAATTTCAAGACTTCCTTATCAATACTGATTAGGTGTAAAGCACAATACAATCGCCCCCGATGTACGCCTCATTCTATATACCACAGGAGAAGTATTCAACTCAGATGCGAGTTGCTGAAAAGATGATGTTCATGGGGCTGCCTCATTTCAAGGACACTCAGTCGAGATGCAAGGAATGCAACAGAAAGGTGGATAACCCAGTCCAGATATCGGTTGGCTATCAACTTCGGAAAAACAATGCTCTTTTCATGACTGTCAGGCCTGTGCCTCCAAAGTCAAAGTGCAAGGTTCGTTCCCCTGTCCCTTCTCGGTTAAAGTTCCGAGTCATTTTCTGACGCATAATCTCTAGTGACCATTGGCTTGGGGTATCATTTAAGGCATCTATGGTATCTGCCGACGCTACACTTGCTTGTAATCTAGCTATCTCTTGGGCATGCGCTGGATTGATCATGCGGCCCTTGGGGTATTCAGGAGATTTGCCGAAAAGGACTACAGAAGTTCTCGCTCGAACCCTTTTCACATACGTGAAGACAAATGCATAGTTATCGTATGAGAACTTTCGAACTTGATTGGAGCATGCCTAGCCGCTTGTGTGACGTTCTGAGGCAAACTGCCGGGTCTGAGGAATGACATCCACTCCAGCCCAACGATCAAGCCTAGCTTTGGACTTGTTGTTCATCTTAGGAGCTACCCTTGCCATTTTGATATTTGCCTTTGGCTGGATGCCGCAGTCCGCAGTCCGCAGTCCGCATCTGGGTCAGTTTTGAGAGTCTTCAATCTATACAGATTACTCGATCTGATACTCCACTTGCCTTACACAACACATCGATGCTCCTATGATTTTGGTCGGAGCTGTTCCACACATACATTTCTGGCTCACATGACCGAAAGAGCTGAAATAGCTGAGCTAACCCTTGGTAGACCTTTGTGTATCACTTTCGCAATGCCGAGTCCCAATTGTATCTTTCAGTCTCATACGCATCATCGGATCCGCCATCTTTTCCCCATCCCCGTTATCAAGCCACGTATTTCACTTCTGCTTACCCAAATCCTTCTTAAACATAGCTTTCTAGTTTGAGTTAACATTGAGCTCTCGGGTAGGTGTTCCATACCCCATGTTGCGAAAATTCACGATCCATTCGTCCAACATCCCAGTCTCCCGCCAAGGACCTAGCCAAATACAATGAAACCGCGGTTTTGTTTCAGCACGCATACTCAAGAATGCCAAAGAAGTCCTTGAACTGCAATCAGATCTTCGTGTCGGCCCTTATCCTCGAAGGAAGAACACCCGGACTCCGGAGTAGGCTGCCCACCCTCCATCCGAGACTCTCAACATACCCCATGATCACAGTCTGGCGCCTCTTGATGTCCAGAATCGCATCTGGTATTTGGCCAGGAACCGTGATTCATCTTAATCACGGCAAGGTGGGGAGAGGGCGGTCAGCGGGTAGATCCATAAGGTGAACGATATGTGACTCGAGAATCGTGTGTGCTTCCCACAGGGAATGGTCCTTCGTAGTAGCGAGAGAATCGGCTCGGAAATGCTAAAGGCTCAAGTAAAGCGGATATGATGTCAAGAATAAGAAGACATTTATGAACCGACCACAATGGTGGATGGGCATATTATGCCACGGGAAAAGTATAGAAGCCATCGCGAGGGGTACTCTAACGTGTCGCAAAGTTGAGTATATCATTTAGTGTCTTCACTCAAATGGGTGGCCACAAAAGCTTACCTACATTAGAAGCATACACCAATCCAATGAAATCATGCACCAGTAATGCAATTGATCTCCAATGGAAACTGAATAGGTAGGTAATTCTTCACGTATAGGGTTTGTGAGGCGAATTAAGCACTATGCCCAAGGCTGTAGGCAGCGCGACGAACCAAGACATCACGAAAAACAGAGCTAGTTCAAATGGTGCATGATTCTATTCATCAAGCTAAGCGAAAAATAAATTCACCGGCCATGGACGTAACTGGCGCGCGGCTACTATGTCCTCCTAAAAGATTGCAATCCAAAAATATCCTTGTTCAGCTTTCTTACTCCAACTTGGCGCTGAGAGGCAACTTGCGAGAGCTGCTTCCAACCCAGACTGTCTTGGGGTGATCAGTGATGACCCAGTTCTGGGCATTTGTATCCCAGTTGCTCAGATCGCGACGGGTCAATTGAGCATTGAAGATTGCGCTCTGGCCGGGAGCAATGTTCTCGATACGATCGAAGCCGCGGAGGACACGAACGGGCTCGTTCTCGCCACCGAGGCTGACATACAGCTGGGGGATCTCGTCGGAGGTGGCGTTGCCTGTGTTGGTGATTGTGGCTGTGACTGTGTACAGGATGTCCCACAGTTGAGGGTTACCACCTGGGGCACCAGAAGCGGGAAGACGAGGTTGGGCTGAGCCATTGAGGGCATTGGGAGGGAGGAACTCTTCGGCAGTCTTACCAAACTGGCCGCCGTCGTTGGAAGCCTCGCTGGCGGATGAGGAGGTGTTGAGGAAGGGGTAGATGAACTTGTAGATGTATCGGACACCCTTGGGGAACACGTAGTCGTTGAGGTTCTTGCTGAAGTTGCCAAAGGTTGGGGCGGGGATGGTCTGGCCAGTAGGAGGAGAGTATGGGTTCTCGACGTTCTTCTGGACGTTGAGGTCAGAGTACTCAAAGGTCGTCCACGACAGACCGTGGCCGAACTCGTAGAGAGGAGCAGCGGTGTTGTTGGGAGAGCTCTTTCCATCGGTGCTGGGAGATCGTCGATCAAAGTGACGGTAGTCAATGAAGACACCCTCAGAGAAATCATCCTGAGGAGCACCACGGCCGTTGTTCGCCTCATAAAGAACCTCGGTACCGTAGCTCTCACGGGTGCGGCCCCAAGTGAAAGGAGATCGGCCAGGGCTGACCTTGCCGTAGAGGAGATCGGCGATGGCGTTGCCTGACTCTTGGCCGGGAAGACCAGCCCAGACGATGGCGGTGATGTTGGGGTTCTTCTCGTAGTCGGCGAGTAAGACAGGGCCGACGGTGTGCAGAACTACAATGGTGTTGGGGCATATGGACGAGACGTTCTTGATGAGCTCATCTCCCTGTTGCCAGAGGGTGAGGTTCTTGCGATCACCAAAGTTTCCGTCGACTTCGATGTAACCCTCGCCAGAGTCGGCGTTGGCGAAAACGATAGCGGTCACGTTGGGTTGGCTGACAAGAGCTTGTACTGAGGCCCATTCGTTGTTGGTCAAGATGCTCTCGTATCGAGTTCCGTCTTGAGTAGCCCGGTTAGAGAGGCCTTGATCGGGGGTGATCAGGTAGGGGAATTGAGAAGTTCCCGAACCCCAAGCCATAGCCAGGGTACCATTATCGCAACCACGGTCGCCGCAACCATTGGGTCCAGCAGGGTTGGGACCGGCATCCTCACCAATGACAGCGAGGAACTTAGGGTTCTTGAGGGGAAGGGAGCCGGTGTTCTTGAGCACGACGCTTCCCTTGGCAGCGGCTTCTCGGATGTGGCTCTTGTGGTCGTGCTGGACGTTGACTCCAAAGTTGACCTGTTCGCGGTTCTCTTGAGCAAATGTATGGACGAAGCCGAAGGTGTCGCGGGTCCAGGAAGAGAAGTTGATGTCGGGGAGGTCCTCTACCGTCCTTCCAACCTTGAAGAAGGCAGACATGATTCGAAGAGCCATGTCGTCAACTCGCCAGGCGGGAACAGTTCCGTTGATGACAGCGAGAGTCAAGTTTCCACCCCAGAAGCTGTATCCGCTGTCGAAAGCAGTGTCACCAGGCATGCTCATATCGAGACCAGCGACGGCAGAAGCGGCACCGGTGTGCTGGGCTGCCCAATCACTCATGACAAAGCCCTGGAAGCCCATCTCGTCCTTGAGGATACCGTTGAGGAGTTTGGAGTTCTGGCAACCGTACGAGTTGTTAATCTGGTTGTAAGAGCACATGACGGAACCGACGCCAGCACGGACGGCATCGGCAAAGGGCCAGGCGTAGAGCTCGTGCATAGTCTTGTCGTCCAGGTTGGACGAGAGAGACTCAGAGATGTTGTACTTGCGGGACTGGACCTCGCCACTCTGTCGGAAGTGCTCTACAAGGAGGTCAGTTCTCTGTCAATTCCTCAAATCATACAATTGGCTTACCCTGCTCGTTTGCGATGTAATGCTTAGCACAAGCAATGACACCTGCATCTTGGATACCCTTGACGGCCTCGGCCATCGCGTGGCCAGCCATATAAGGGTCGACAGTGAAGCCCTCCCAGTTTCGTCCACCAGCAGCAGTACGGCCAAGAGGACCAGTTGCAGGACCAAGAGCGATATCGATACCCTTCTCCTTAAACTCAGTGCCCATCAGGAGACCTCTCTCATACCAGAGAGACTTGCTCCAAGAAGCACCGGCTGTGGTTCCAGCGGGAAAAGCGCTGTTGTAGTCGGACAGACGAATTCCGAGAGGACCATCCTGGAGACAGAGACCTCGCATGCCAAGACGAGGAATTGATCCCACGTTTCCTACACAGCGTTCGCCTTGCCATCTGAGGAGTCGTTAGCAGAAGGACCGAGATGCACGGTTCGCAAGGAGCCACTCACCCAACACCAGTGGTCAAGTTGACCTTTTCCATGAGAGTGAGCTGGGACACAAAGTTCTTGGCTTTGGCGTAAGCTTCCTCCCAGCCAGCGGCATTAGGATCCATCCATGGTGAAGGATAGTGAGGTGGCGAGTATGCGAGTGTATCTCTCGTGGCAATCTTTTGAGTGTCAGTTTTCTGATCAACAACCGCCACAGCAGTCGCCGCCGCGCATAACGTCAGTAATGATGAAATGCGCATTTTCTATAATTGTGCGTCTCGAATAGAAAAGTTTATTCGAACGAGGTTTGAGCGGTCAATTGCGCCCAGATTTGGTGGTCTAGAGGCAGAAGTAGACAGCCACGCGAATGCACATTTGAGAAGCAACTTGATGTTGACAAACTCAACGAGAGACTGTCTCGGGGGTTTTTGTATAGGCTAAGGGCGCTGACAATTGCGGAGAGAAGATCGTAAGAGGAAACAAGGCTGCAAGGGAGGAAATGATCGCGATCTGGTGCGTAGCGTCCGAGCGAACAAGGGCGATATGGTGACAAGGCTGGGATTAGATGAGGAAATGGTTATAAAAAAAAAAAAACTAACCTTTACACCAGCCAAAGTGTCTGGAACTGCAGAAGCAAGAGCAACTGTGCTATCAGTGCCAGCAGCACCTATAGACAGGGCTGCGGCAACCCAGTTCAGCTTCATATTGATGGAGTCTTCCTATAATATAATATCTATAAATTTGGTGAGTCTTTGTTATAGCGGAGAGGGATCAATGCCATCGATTTGACATTGAGGGAGAGGGTAGACTAACAGGCTAGTCCAATATATTGGAATGCAGGAGACCAAAGTTGAAGGGAGCAAGCCACAACGAAGAACTTTATCGACGAGTGTGAGGAGGGGAGAGAAGCCTCAGAAAAGAGGTGGTATTTAAGATTTATATATTCACAAGATAAAACATTGTCACCACGTGCAGCTACAGCGAACCACGCGCACGACAGTTGCAGTGCCTGTAGGTAAGGATAGTCTAAGTTCAGTAGATACATGGGCATATCTACTCTGTAAACCCTGTCCTAAATGCTAGGTACTCCACTAACTAACAAGCACCAAGCGCTCACTGCACATCCCATCCCTCACGGACGAGGGCCGCCTCTCCCGAAGCTTAGCAGAGATTAAAAATGCACTACTACAAAGGGTTCATCGTCATCAAATGCTGTGTCAACGTACCCCACAGCGCAATGCCTTGACCTTGGGACTTGGACTTGCAGCTGGGGAGGGTCGATCACGGCTGGTATTGGACAGTTGTCTCGTTCTTGGGTCGTGGGGTAAAAAGGGCCGATGTTGGAGGCAGCTTTAGACCCAAAGGAAGCAGTTCAAGAACTCGTCTGACCATGGATGAACGGACTTACATGAAGGGGACAGAGAGGTAGAGAGGGCATGTCGTATTTGGACTGGGGTCTCTTGACGTCACATCGTTTACTGCCTCGGACCAGACCCGAATTGCATTGCATTGCATTATTATTGTTCCTTTGTTTACCCAGAACTGAGCAGATGGCGCTATAGTGTAAGTTTGTGGTCTCTTGGATCATGAGAGTGTTGATCTCATCTGATAGATTCCCAACACGAAGACCCAACGTTGCACTACAGAGTACTACCACCTCGTCGGCTCAGAACAGTGATCGGCATAGCTAAATTTACACAAGGTCACGCCCGTTCTCTTAGATCCTGTAATTTAATATATGTAATTCAAGTAAAACCCAAAATAAATAAAAAAGTCTAAACCGCCCCGATTGCCCTCACCTCACTCAGGCATGAGTCCTTGCACGTAATAACGGAGTATACTTTTTTCTTCGGTAAAATCTTTCTTTCCTTGATCAATTGCCGAAACAACGCCAGATTTTTGGACATATTTCCCCGTCATTATCACTAGATTCCCCACGATGCCCTTGCCCCCCCCCCCCCCT